>UCOH01009922.1:0-93719 GCA_900474275.1 Synergus japonicus
GTATAACTTGATGGTGCTCTTGACTCTGATAATTTTCATTTGGCTGGTGACACGACTTTTGCACTTCGACAATCGATACTGGAACTTGGAAGACTTGATCAGAATAGTACTAGGATTATCAATTCCACGAGAACCTATTGTTTTGGCAGAAAGAATCGTCCTTGCTGCGATGCTTATTTCTTTTTTTCTGCACTCTTCCGTCATTTTTACAGCATTTACTAGTATCAGTTTGCAAAAGGAGTCTACAGATTTAATAAACACAATAGATCAATTAATTTCTTCAGATTTGAAACCATTACTAAAACCAAATGCCTTTGCATTTATTTCAAATATAAATGATGATAACATAATTCGCCTTTTCGAAAAGGCAGATAGGCAAAACATTATAGATTCTGAATGTCTTCAGTATTTAGTAAGACATAAGAACATCACCTGCTTCATGAGGGAAACGATTGCGAAGTGGCTGATTCAGCGCCACAGAGATCAAGTTCGTGAGCCAGCTATGAGAATTGTCAGCGATAGCTTGAGTAGCTTCATGAAATGTCATTATATGGAAACAGCATCTCCATATGTAAAGCGTTTTGAAGAAATAGCATTGAAGTTTGCGGAATCAGGCATCGAGAGCAATTGGGACCAGATGTTCTTCAACAAACCTAACGCTGATCTTGCCTTGGCTGATGTCTTCATTTCAGGTGTGGAATCCAGTGATCAGATTCGGATCAACATTATGTTCGTACTTATCTTCGGATACACATGTTCCTTGCTTGCTTACATTGGTGAAGTTGCAGTTTATTTCTACAAGAAGTTTTTTCATTAGTATCTATGCAATTCTTTTCGAAGCATAGATCACTTTATTTAATTTCTCAGCGCTCTTTAAACAGGCATAATACGTGTCATTAGCTGATTATATCTCTAACAAATAATGGATTTTACCTTTCTGCCTAATGCTTCTGTTACTCAGCTAATGAAAACTATATAATCCAGGCCACAGGTTGAAACCACTCCACAGTAGGTAGTGCAGTATCCTCAACCAGATGTAATGAAGTCTAAGTTTAATCAAAATGAAGTGGATTTCAAAGATCGTGTTGACCTTCTGCTTCTGCATACTTATCAACATTCGCAAATCTGAAAACACCACAGAAAACAACTCAAAAACACATTTGATAAAATATATTAAATATGATCAAGAAATTAATCAAATCTTGTTGCTGGTTGATGATACCAAGAAGGTACCAGCTCTACACCTTATTCAAAACCTGCTAAAAACCTTCCCAACATTGGAAGTCTCCTTCCGAAATGCAACAGGGAAGAAAGCTCTCTTCCTATCATCGATGCGATCGTTCAGCAATCCTAGACAAACGCTCTTTGCGATAATCACCTCTTCATGTTCCGATCAAGTTCTAGCCACATTATCAAGGCCAATTAACTTCATGATCAAACTTTCTGGAGCAAGAAGACGACCAAATGTTCTAATTATGTTAGAAATGAAAGGAAATGGAAATGCAACTTATGAGGCTTTGCTCAGATTCATGTGGTTCAAGAAGTTTCTTGATGTGACGATCCTGGAATTTCAAAGGAATGTCAGAAAAGGAAATCCACTCATAGATTATCATCAAGAGCTTCGAGTAGCAGTATTTCATCATTTCAATCCGTTCAATGACACTTTTACGAAACAGAACTACTCATCGAGATCCGAACTGTTTCCTGATAAACTGCGCAACTTACATAGTTACGGAATGAAAGTTGGACTCTTTCACTTTCCGCCCCATGTCATCTTTACTTGCAATTCAACCGGAGATATTGTCAATATAGATGGACCTGATGTACGCCTGGTGAATTCCTTATCCGACGCTATGAATTTCAAGGTATTGAGAGTTCTTTCCAAAAAAATATTTTTGGATAGATTGAGGTGCAGAAAAGAGGAAAACAGCGGTTTCTTTCATTCACTCTCGAACAATGAACTACAATTTATTGGCAATCAAATTGTATCAGTTTCAATATGCCGAGAAGAGATAATGGAAAAGACTATAGGTATTCGACATGTACATTACGTAGCAGTAGTTCCCATTCTAAAAGAACAAAATGTCAAGCTCTCAACTCATTGGAAGTTGTATAACTTGATGGCTCTCCTGATTCTGATTATTTTCATCTGGCTAATCACACGACTTTTGCACTTCGACAATCGATACTGGAACTTGGAAGACTTGATCAGAATAGTACTAGGATTATCAATTCCACGAGAACCTATTGTTTTGGCAGAAAGAATCGTCCTTGCTGCGATGTTTATTTCTTTTCTTCTGCACTCTTCCGTCATTTTTACAGCATTTACTAGTATCAGTTTGCAAAAGGAGGCTACAGATGTAATACACACAGTAGATCAATTAATTTCTTCAGATTTGAAACCGTTACTAAAACCAATCGCCTATGGGATTCTTGTAAAATTCCATGATAAGAAAACAATTCGCCTTTTGGAAAAAGCAGTTAAGCAAGACATTACGGATTCTGAATGTCTTCAGTATTTAGTAAGACATAAGAACGTCACTTGCTTCATGAGGGACACCGTTGCGAAGTGGCTAATTCAGCGCCACAGAGATCAAGATCGTGAGCCAGCTATGAGAATTGTCAGCGATAGCTTGAATAGCTTCATGAAATGTCATTATATGGAAGCAGCATCTCCATATGCAAAGAGTTTTGAAGAAATATCATTGAGGTTTGAGGAAACAGGCATCGAGAGCAAGTGGGACCAGATGTTCTTCAACCTACCGCAAGCTGATGTTGCCTTGGCTGATATCTTGATTTCAGATGTTGTGGAATCCAGTGATCAGATTCGGATCAACATTATGTTCGTACTTATCTTCGGATACACATGTTCTTTGCTTGCTTACATTGGTGAAGTTGCAGTTTACTTCTGCAAAAAGTTTTTTCATTAGTATATCTATGCAATTCATTTCGAAGCGGAGATCACTTTAATCAGAAATTAGGATTCAAGTTTTGAAACAAATCACCAGTGCCGAATTTAGGATTTGATCGAACTGGGGCAAAAACTTGACATTCGCACCCTTTCCCTCCAGAATTTGAGATTATGTAATGACTTTAAAAAAAACTGACGCAACATTATAATAGGCGCTTTAATAAAACATTTTTTTAGACATATGCATTTTGCGCTCCCTGAAATTTCCGTCCGAGACAAGCACCCCAGTCGCCCCCCCCCCTCTCTCTCTCTCAGCCCTGGCCGTATTGTTATAATAATCTTAAAAATGTACCTCGTTTTATTCGTCTTAGATTATCGTAGAAATAAAAATTACATATTAATGTAACTTTAATTGTAATATATTGATTAGTATACTAAAATGTAATGAGTTTTGAATAAATATAATAATTATTAATAATATTCGTTCAATCTCGAAAACCTTTTTAAACAGAGATTTTATTCTTCCATTTGCGGCATTATTTTAGCTGAATTGATTTTCCATGTTCACCTTGGCCTTTTTACCTTGGAAAATAAAGTAATACCTATTACAGTGTGAAATATAAAAAGACGGTTTTAAAAATCAATATCAAAGTTAAAAATAAAAGAAAAAATTTTTTTTTTTGTAGAAATGAAATAAAAATTTTTTAGCGTTTAATTTTCAGTAGCTGAATTTTTGAGATACGTTTATTTGATTCTTCATTTAATGTGTTTACCGATTACCACATGCTTAAATAAACTGTGTTATCTTCGCTTATTTTATGGTCAGTATTTAAAATATGACTGAAATGTTCAGAAAAATTGCCAATACGCGTAGATTCATAACTTTCTTTCGAAATAGCAGCAAGTATATAAAGTAGCAATACGTATCTAAAAAAATCATTGTTTTTTTAAAATTGTTCAACATTTATAGCAAAATGAGACTCATTATTGTTGGATTGTTGCTAACGCTGGTCATTTTTCTTCATTCTATTGGTAAGTGTATATTATAAAATAATATACATATGTTATAATATACATACAGCATATTTAATAACTTAGCTCTTTTTAAAGTAATCTCTACGGATTTCCTAACATTGAAAACGAATAGATAATTCATATTCTTCAGTTTAATTATTATACTCCTAAGAAATTGTCCATAAAATAAGTTATCAATTCCCCCCCCCCCCACATCCCTATAAATTGGAAACCTAGTTTATGGCTGAACACTTTATACTATTTGTCGATTAAAATTTTTCAATTTTTATTTCTTTTTGCAGAATTAAGTTCGCAGGCTGATTTTCCCCAGAATCCTCCTCCACTTCCAAAAGCACGAAGACCTCCAACGGCGTATCGGTTTCCTCTTCCGTACCCTTATTATTATAGCTCAAGTCATATGAATGCTGACATTCGGAATCACCGATACCCGAACGCACATGCAATAATAAATGAAGATCGTATCTTTCTTGGAATGGCAGAAGGAAACACATATCATCCAATAGTTGTTAATGGCCACACTCTTGTCATCGACTTAAAGAATCGCAAATACATTCGGCTTACTGAACAGGAAATCCGCGAACTTACTCAAGAGATCTCCCCCGAAAATCAAGTTTCATCATCGCATAGTCATGAAGAAAGAAGGGGAGGAGAAAGAAGGGATTAATCGGAATTAAAAAATGTATAAGTTTTGTTTAGAAAACCATTATAAATAAAAGAAATGAAAGAGTAAAAGAGTTCCAAATACTTAAATGATGTACATTTTTTAGAATGATCTTATTGCTTTAGAATGTTTAAGGGCATGTGGTAATTTATGGTAATTAATTAATTTAATTTTAAGGGAAAATTTAGTTTTCCCAATTTGGAAAAAGTTGGAGAATCTAAATCGTTCTTATGGTAAAGTATCACATGCTCTTAAGTAGGTATTCTCTGTTGGAAGTAAAAAGATAGAAAGTCAACTAGTGAAATTACAATTAAAGTAGCCAGTTTAATTGTAATTTTACTAGTTGAAATAGTAGTTGACCTTAACTTAATATTAAAATATCAAATGGCTTACCGAAAGCAAACTTCAGTGTGTAATCTTTATTTAAAAATAATATTTTACCTACTTCCAGTCATATTATTTGTTGTACCGCATTATAGCGTTCAATTAAAATCCAATGCACTAATTTTCAAAGATCCATTTCATATCACCTTGTTAAATTTGGATATTCTTTTGAAAATATGTAAATTAATCAATAATTCGTCAAATAGAAGGTATTGTTGCTTAAATTTTCCTTTGACCCTTTTCCAATTCTAAATGAATACTCGAAGAAACACCTGAAAGAATAAAAAAGAAAATATTAGTATTATACAAAAATTTGAAAGTTACAACAAAATAAAGGTATATATTTAAGAAATTTTGTATCCACAAGAATTATACCAGATAAAAAATAAAATTTTTTGCAGAATAAAAGAAAATCAGTCATAAAAGAAATGAGAAATTGGATATCAAAATATTTGGAAAGTATTAATATCCTTATTTATATTTCTAATCTAATTGGAAATAAATACGTTCTTACAATAAAAGAATTGAATTTTATACTAAAAAGAAAACAATATTTTCAACAATAATAATAATTCTAAGGTGAAAAAATTCAACAATAGTCCTAACTTAATCAAACTTTTTGTTTACTACGCAGTTTCATTTTAAATCTTTTCCAATTTACTATCTGTAATTCTACTCACCAAATTTGATGCCTTGATGAACAAAATTATGTTTTTTAGTGCAAAAACGAATAATAAGAATCTGTTCTTTTTCGATCAACAAAATATTTCATAAAAACTCTCGTCAAACATTTTTTGACAGAAAACACCATTCAGAGTAAATCACAGATCGAATTTATTCTTTATCACTCAAAATTTATCCAAACACGATATAAATTATACATTTTAGCCAACAAAATCGTAAAGTTTGACCAGCACGAAATGCCGGGTTTCAGTTGCAGGAAGAAACTAATAAAAATGGCCGACCGCACAAACGGCGCAAGAATGCGTAAAATTCAACCGTAAATTTTCAATTTGCCACTTTATCAATTTTATGCCTTATTTTGGCTTCAAATTTGTAAATTAATAATTAAGAATGCTTACGTTTGAAAAATTGTATTCTTAGATTAATTCCAAAGCCTCAAATCCATCAGAAACTCAATTCATAATAATGAACAACAATGAAGTGGAAGCGGAAGTTGGTGATGATCACGTGACCCTCCAGCAAACCCGCTAAAAGGAGGCGGGAGAATTCAAACTTTCATCTTTTAAAGAACTTTTATTTTAATTTGTTGTAAATTAGAAATTTAAGATTTTAATTCTCGCAGAATTATAAAATGTGGAAATTCTAACTTTTTCATCTTCTATAAACAAAGCTCGATTTATTTAAATAGTGTTATTTAATAAATATTTGAAAATAAATATATTTATGAGTATTATTTTACTTACACTAATTTGCAATGTTTAAATGACTTTGTTAATGTCTTTTTGTATAATTGCAATAACTGAATTAAAATTTTTATTTGAAAAACGCGCGTATTTTACTGACTTCCGATTCCGGTTAAGTCGCCATTTTTAAAAGGAAAATTTCGTTTCTTCCATAGAAATGATGGAAACATTTCATTGGACAACATAAGGGAAATAATAGAGTTATAAAGGCTGCAGTGGGATGTTGTATCCGTATCATATAAGATAATTTTATAAGTATTATTTTTGGTACTCTTGATTACTTATCTACAAGAAAAACGACAAAAATACTGTTTAGGATTTTTAAAAAACAGATAATATGTCTGAGTAAGTATTTTTAAACTTTTTCAAACAGACTTTTATTCTCATGTTTCCTTATTTCCTGTTGACAATTAACCACCAATATTTTGTTTACATACACAATTTTTAAACATTAACTGGTTTCATTTACTTCCGATTTTTAATAAAATTACATTTTTTCAAGACTTGGAACTTGCATTTATTGAAAAAAGGAAATTAATGATCTTCAAATCGGTTAGGAAACAAAATTATTCTCTTACACAAGAAAAAAATCCTCCAAAACCCTGTTTCTCCAATTTTTTAAATAATCTTTAACTGCTATATTTGTTTTTTACAAAAATACAAGTAATTTAAATTTTATCCTCTTCAAAACATTAAGAAAATATAATATAAATACAAAATTCACGCTTTCGATATTTTAGGAATAATTAATTTGGTATTTTAAAATAATTTCTGTATTTTTTTTGTAAATAAACTTTACATTACGAGGTATAGAAATAATTGTTTGATATCGATTTTTCTCTTATATAATAATTTATTTGAATTAAGAGCCTTTGCTCCAATTTTACTTTATTATATATGAATTAAAGCTCTTTGCTCCAATCTTAATCTATGCTCCAATTCTGACCTTAAAATTCGATTACTTCATTTTATTCAATAAATATCTTAATTAGATTTTTCATCACTGTTCAGCAGTTTTCGATTTTTAAATTTATTCATGCGTACACAGCGAAAAAATTTTAAGACTCCAATCAAAATTAAGGGTTGCCATTTAAAAAAATTGTCTACAGCTCCAAAATGTCTTATTTTCCAGCTAATTGATAGTCTCTCGTTTGTCCAATAAAATAAAATAATCATCAGTCCTAAATCCAATTAATTGAATTTTTTCAGAAATTATCAACTGGATGATAAATTACCTGAAGTAGTCGCAGGATTAGAAATGCTCACAGTGGAAAATGGAATCTCTTCACCTGCAAATACTGCAAAACGAAATCTTCGGAAAAGAGTGCCAAAGCCTATTTCTAATCCAGAAGTATTGAATCGAAGGTATACAAATTAAAAATCGAATATTAATTCAATTTAATTCTACTCAACAAACATTATAATTAGGTATTTTTCGATCTGTAGCGCTATTCAATTTTAAGATATAAATATACACTCAAAGCGAAACAATGTCTAGTTATAATATTAAGTAAAATGAAAAGATAGAGTTTCAGAGGCTTTTAATTTACAATTATTCAATTTTACAGATGCAATCAGAAGCCAAAGAAGAGGTCCTTCAGTGAAATGGAGAGCGAGGAAGACATCAAGGTTTACTACCTAGACAAATCAGTAAAAAAATCACCGCACACCCTAGAGACGATCTTCGAAGAAGATGAAAAACTAACAGTCGATACCTCCACGCAGCCACACATGAGTGCAAAACGATTCAAGAGGATCATCAATTTCCAAATAAAACCAAGCGATATGAAGCAGAAGAAGCGACGGTTAAAAATAAAGAAAGTCTTTGGTTCGAAAATCTTTAGATCTCGACGAATGGATATGAAGGATGTCTTGAAAAAATTAGAACTTATTCGTTCTAGTTCGCCTATCAATGTTGAACGAGAGGAATTAATCCTGTAACTTTTTTATCTCATACCTCGTAATTTAAAAAGCTGACGAACTTTTTAATAATAATTTTTTTTATTTTTAATGATGTGATAATTCTTTTTTACAATGGCTCAAAAGTCTGAGAGAGAATCCAAGGTTCTAAAGAAAGATTGTTTGCAATGAGACTTGAGAAAATGTGCTACTGTAAGGTTTTAAATTTTATTTAAGACTAGGGATTTTCTGGAGCTTCTAGAGAAATTTTAAAATGTAATGTGTCTCTACACTGACTTTTTATTCTTTTTTTTTTTTAACAAAAATAGAAAATGTACAGTTTTATGAATTAAAACAATCAGTTGCAATAATTACGTTTCTATTTTTATCACACAGGAAGTTGAATCATTTAAGCACTCGTCGAATTCGCGGAAGCTTCCTTGGTTGTCTTTAAATTGTTGAGAGGCGAGATTCACGCAGGCACAACGGTGTTGTTTTGACGTTGGTTTTTCGAAATACATCCTTGGAACTCCAACCCAGTCTCGATGGATTCCACCACTGAAAAAACAGTAATTGGGGATTTTTAATTTTGGAGGTGAAATTTTTTTTTCTTGTAGCTTTCTTCTTTAAATCGGTTCTGTGATGACTGTTCTTCAATATTTGAACGATTTCAAGCTTTTGCTTAACACTCGGTTAATTTCTGAGTTTGTTTACCTAGAAGTTGTGCACCAGACTCTCGTCCCGGTATCCAATTGCCATTCGATATTACAGGGAGGAAAGATCTGATTTTTTTCAGCTTCGAGAGATTCACTTTTCTCTGCTTCTCTCAATTTTGCCTGCAGGTAATAAAATCCTGCGGCCGGACTTCCATCAACATTATAAAAATTGCCAACTAATTTCCCTGAAAAGTCGAAAATCGATTTTTTATTTCTAGATTACTGGAAAATATTTATAGAAATTTTTGAATCAAAAGTTTTGATTTAAAATCCTTAAATTCTTCAGTTCTTGAATATAACTCAAAAGCTTGTTGGGAAACTTAATTTACAGATATAAATTAATATAGAATTGCTGACATAAAAATACGTTCGCTTAAATTTGTGTGTCAGCAGAAAAAGTAAGAAATAAAGTCTAGAAAAGATTAGGACCCACTGCAGAATTTTCACTCAGTAAATTATACCTTTTTTATTTAAAGAAAAGGAAAAATTAAGATTGTGACGATTTAATTA
This sequence comes from Synergus japonicus, assembly GCA_900474275.1. Lineage (NCBI taxonomy): Eukaryota > Metazoa > Arthropoda > Insecta > Hymenoptera > Cynipidae > Synergus > Synergus japonicus. The sequence goes on from UCOH01009922.1 coordinate 9,544, forward strand.
ATTTAATTAAAAATCAAGTAGATGATAATAACCGATTTTTCACCTTTGTAAGGATAATTTTTTGTGTAAAAATCGACCCAGCCGTTTAACGCTTTTGTCTGTGGAGCGGATAAACTCGAAATATCGTCAATTAAACCTTCTTCTGTAAATTCTCCCGTTATAAAAGCCAAGGAGGCGTCACGTCCTAAAAAATAAAAATAAAATAATTAAAAATGAAATTCTTCTCTCAAAAAGCCTAATTATAAAAAAAAGGATTTAAAATTACCAGTGAAGGAATGATAAGTTTCTCCAGGAGCATAATGTTTTGTTCCCTTCGAGACGTCAAAAACCAGACCTAATATCGCTAGATACAGTCCTTTTTCCAAAGTCCTGTATTTTTCTAATTCCTCTCGAGTCCACATTCTCGCTTCTTCCGTTCCATCATCATTATTATTAATACTCTCTTTTTCTTCATTGAAGACTGCAGAAAAGTCTTCAAAACACTTTATTACATATTTTTCTACCAACTCTACATAATAATTCTCCGATAACAAGATATAAGCTGCCAAAAAAAGGAGAAGCAACCAAACGTATCTCGTAAACATAATGAGAGAATTTTACTTTATTATTATCTACGACTGGATGCAGAAAATTCTCTACACGTTTCAAGGATGCTTAGAGTAACTACAGTACACACTCGTGCAAAAAATATGTACTAGAGTTGCATTCGAAGATACCTAGAAAAATAATTCAATATCAAAATAATAACTATTTTAAGTACAGTTCAGGAATTTCAAAAAAATAGACATGCACGTTTTTAACAAATTAGTAAAAGAATATTTAAATATATATTTTTAAATATTTTTAATTACTACAGGCCTCACAGTCACATTGAATACAAAAACTTATTTCGAACTAGGTATAAATGAGGAATTATTATCACACTATAAACTGTTTTGTATCATATCTACAGAGATTGTTTTTTTTTCTTGATTTTCCGTTGTTTTAGCTATTTTAGAATGTGGAATTTTTAAAAATCTTTATAGAGCAGAAATTAAGAAAAGTTTAAAAATGACTGGAATTCTATAGTAGTTATAAAGTTTGAAAGGACGTTGACCTTGGCTTTCACGAGTCAATGACAGAATTGCGTAAGGAAACGATCGCGTGTGCCAGATTCTAAGTTTTATTTTTGCTATTCGTGTTTACAATTATTTTTTGCGACGATTCAGAAATAATAATAATAGTAAATCTATATTTATAATTCTTCCTTTTCAAAATGAAAAGACTTAATTAACAGTAGAACAATTTCAAATTGGAAAACGCTCAAAAACGAATAATTTTCAATTGAAAACATTTGCAATTTTTTAACGGTTTTAATTTTTTTTTTTAAAGATAATAACTTATACTCCAAATTTACAATATTAAAAAAATTAATTCCACTTTCTTGTCTATCCAAAAACGAAAAAAAAAACTCTTTTTGCATTAAAAGCCTTAAAGTTTGTTCTTTCTTATTTGCGTTTACAATTATTCACAAATTGAAATTACGAAATAAACAATAGAACAATTTGAAATGGAGAACGTTCGAAATCGAATAATTTCAAATGGAAACCGTTCAAAATCGAAAAATTTCAAATTGAAAAGTTCGAAATCGAATAAATTCAAACTATAACAAAGAATAATTATTGTGTAAATCCTAGAAGTGGAAAATTGACAGTGACGTATCAAAGAAAAACAATCGGTTTTATTTTTGTTTTGACAGTTATCATAACCTCTACTCTGAATTGACTAAATGCCGCAAGTTTATTAAAAAAAATGAATCCACTCTCGTCGCCTCTATCCAAAATTAAAAAAAAAACAATCTCCTTTCGCATTAAAAGTTTCAAACTTAGATTTGAAACCGTAAAACTTCCAAAAACAAATATTTTGAAGATTTTTGACGTTTCTGACATAAACTGACTTCCTACCATAAAAAAAATACAACGATCACGAAAACTTCTCATAAATCACTAATTTCACTCGTTTTTATTCGACGCACATTTCGCACGGAAAAAGTTTGCACTTGATTCATGTTTATTTTTTAAATGTAATTTTTATTAGAATACGAATACAAATAAATATCAGCCACGTTTGACATTTCCGAAAAATTATGTCCAGAATGAGAAAATTCGGGTAAATTACCGTTATTTTCCCAGGCCTCTTTTTTTCGAGAATTTACCAGAAAATTTAAAATCCGAAAAATTTTCTTATAATTTACATCATTTCTTTAATACTTTTTTACATTTTTCTGTAAATAAACAAAATAAAACAACTTATTCTGTTTTATAACAATTACTACTATTTTTGCGCACATAAAATTCAAAATTCAAAATAATAACAAACAAATGTTATAGAAGAATCTTCTCATATTTTCTCGGTAAATTCTCGTTTCTCGCCAGCGTAATATACCGTAATTTTCATTGATATCTTCCCCAATTTAATTTTACCGAGATGGCTCTCATCTCTGAAACCCCAAAAAACAATTAAAACTGAATAAAACTGTCCGAAACTGTGAAAAATTGATAAAACTGAAAGAATTACACGACAAGCGGGAAGGGAAACATCCTAAAAACAAAAACAATGACTAAGTCGTTATTTTAATTCGATTTCGACGTACAATTTCGCACCACGTGTATTTTGCAGAACACAAAGTTTGCACTTTGATTTGCGATGATATATCTATAGATATAACAAGATGTAATATCTGATAGCAACTGATACTATATATATATATACATGTGTATATCTCAATACTCCAAAAATTCCTGCCACGTGCCGTGAATTCTCTTAAAACTTTCGCGGTTTCTCATCCCGAACTTAATTTATTGTCGCCTCGCGAGCAGCGAATTTCGCTTGGATTCGGGAGTGGAAAAAAATTAGAACTGATTATAACCTTCGATGTGTGTTTCAAAATGAAATAAGCGGGGCGGAAGGGGAAAATATACAGAGGGCGGAAGTGAAAGAAATCTAACCTGAACGCCTTGCAAATGGCAGACGTGTGACAATCTTGTTTTTATCGTCGAAAACAAAAGTGAAAAGAAGTGCTTTTTTAACAATTAAACTCAGCACTGAGAAGTGGGCATTGTTGCTTGGTATTTTTGTGATTCAGTGAACGAATTAAGAAGTACAATGGCGCAATTAATTGATATTTGGCCTGGTGATGATCAACCGGTCCAATTGGAGAACAAGCAAATGCCTTTCGCCGTTAATGAAAATTTATCGGTAATTTATTTTCTGATTTCCGAGGAATTTTTCTTAAACTTGAAGCCACGTTCCTTTGGGAAATTTTCGGTTGGACGACAATTATGTAATCGAACGGATATTCCCCATGTTTTGTCAAGACAATCTGTAAAAATGGAATTAATTAACATTTTCTGTCACTTCGATATTTGAGACCTTGATTTTCCTTTTTCTTTTAGAAGACGATGACAAGATCCTGGTCTCTTTGTTCTAATAGCGCGGATTAGATGTTTTCAAGAGTTTTGTTTTGTTTTGTTTTTGAGTATTTATAGAGGAAAGATTTTGGAACATTTTCGTATTTTTAACGATTTCTTTTTTGTCATGTTATTCGAATAATTGAAATTTGAAGAATTTTAGTCTCGTATTTATTTTCATTATTTAATTTGTTTAGTTTTATTACTTTAGAACTTTTCTGAAGTTTTTCGAGATTTATTTTAAAAGCAAAAGCTTTTTGAAGCTGAATTCTGACCTCTAAATTCGATTTCTTCATTTTATTCAATTAATATTGTAATTAATTTTTTTTCGCTTTGTGACAGTATTCAGTTTTTATATATAAATGTGTGTACAGAGCGAAAAAATGTCTGGTTTTAATATTTTTTGCGTAAAATGTAACATTTTGAGGGCAGATTTTGAATTCTTCGTTTGGCGCGAAAAATTTGAAAAGTAAATATTTTTTCGCTCTATAGATACAACTATGTTCCTATATTATAATTAATAATCATATAAAAAAATTGTAATTATGTTCAAAATATATATTATATAAAATATACATTTGATATACATATATAAAATATACAAATTGAATTTTGTAGCCATCCTGTTATAGTTTTTAAGTGAAACGTAGAATTCAAATGTTGAAGTTAGAATTTCGACCCATTAATTACAATTGCTAACTATTTTTATTGTTTTTTTCCAGATGATTATGGACACTAGTAATCTCGAAGTAATTTGTGTAAGTCCTCTTATCCGCGGAAAGATACTTGATGATTTTATCAGAAAGCTAGACACCCTTACAAATGAAGAGGCAAGATCTAGCTTTCAAGTGACGAATAAAGATATATTAGATATTCTTGGCAAATTTATCCCGTGTGTTGGATGCAGAAGAAGGTAATTTAATATCTCAAATACACAATACGAATTTCTTTTCCAATTTCTTTTCTTTCAGGGAATTTGGAAGCTACAATTTTTAAAATGATGAAAGAATCTTCATTCTTACTTTTTATCTACTTTAGTACCAATCCATAAAATCTCTCGAGGATTATTTTCAAGTTCCTAAAATGGTTTGCAAGTTTAAATTAGAAGACAATTTTAATAAGCAGTTTATCAAGATTTTAATATGATGATAATTATTATTATTAGTTCCCCCTTTTGGATATTGATATGATTTTTATTTTCTGTGATTACAGTGCTGAAACAATGTTGAGAGATCTGTCGTATGCTGGATATCCTTTACTACATCCTCTGTTTTTCCCCAAGCAAGGATTATTGACAGTGAAAGAAGAAGTTCTCGAATCTCCCCAATTGCTTTGTACAATTTTACACAATCACAGGTAACATCGAATTTTTATATTTAATTTTTAGAAATTCAAGCTTGAAATTTAAAAAATTGAATTCAAGATTGAAAATTTACTCTTTTGTTTAAAGCGTTAAGAACTTAATTTTTAACGAATTTAAAAGTTTTTCGTAGAATTTAAAGGATTTTAAGGAAATTTAAAATTTTAAATAAATTTCCCTGTCAGGGAATTTTAAAATCTTTTAAAATCCTTATAAATCTCTTGAAATTATTAAATATCTTTCAATATTTTTAAATTCAGCTACAATCCAATTAAAAATACCTTAAAATATTTTCTAATCCTTCATAGTTTTTTGAGATCTATGGAATTCATTCAGAATTCTCGAAAATATTTTAAAATGGCTTCAAATAAATAAATGTATATATGGAGACGAAATAATAATATTAATTTTTTTTCAGCGCTCGACTGAGTGCCTTAGTCGACACGCAGACTCGTAGTAAAAAATCTCTCAGATGTGCTTTGCATTCTCTGGAAATACAAAGAATTAGGCCACCTCGCAATGCATGGATAGAAGTTTGGGAATGCCTGAACGAACCTTGCAAAAGTGAAATCGCAATAATTAAAACCGGCGCCCTGGAAGACACGCTCGAAATGTACCTTAAAAAACACAGGTATTTTTCATTTAAAGAGAATCAATAATTTGTCTGAAACTTCAACCAAATAATAAAAATATGTTTTTGTGAACGAAACTCTGTTTCTTTTAAATGAAACTCAGTTTCAACAAATCTCTTTTTATTGAAAAACAAATTATTCAGTTAAAAATTTGCTTTTTTGTTCGACAGTTAATATATTTACCTGAAAATCCATCTTTTTGTTTACAAACTTTGAGGCCTGTATAAATTTTCTGAACTGACAAAAAATTCATTCTAAATTGCAGATTTTGCACAGAGTGCCGGTCAAAAATTTTATTAGCCTCGTCCCTCTTGACTTCCGATTGTGATGCAACGCAAGAGACAGGATACGTGGCTTCCTTGTACGCAGGAATAAAACACTGTGTTGACCAAAATCATGTCCACTTGCCAATAAACACAGAATATATAACTGCGCTTATTGCTCGAGCTCAACCTGACGCTGCAGCAAGGTAAAAAAGCTCTTTCAGTCTCTTCCTTTTACTCCTTTTGTTTTGTACTCATTTACAATTCTTTTCGAATTATAGTCGACTTTGTCTAACCATAGATAGAAAATAAATGCTAAAATAATGATTTTCTTTTGTTTATTTCCAGGGATCGTCATGCAAAAACTCTAGAAATAGCTCAAGAGGAAGTAGTCACTTGTTTAGGAATTTGCTTACTCGAACGTTTGAACAAATTGTATCGACAAATCAAAGAAGCAGAGATGATTTGTAAAGTTTTGGGTGCTGTCGCTGTCGAGGCTCTGTCTAGAAACTTCGAGGTATTTATTTAAACCTCGACTAGAAAATGTAAAAAATTTTTAAAATTACAAATTTTTTAAAAATCTTGAGTAACGATTTCAATAATTTATTTTCAATAATTAGATGGCGGTGGAAGCTAAGCAGGGAGTAAGTAAATTAGAACTTCTGTATGAAGAGTTTAAAAGAAAGGAAATTGCGAAACAACAAAAACAGGAGAAGCAGAGGCTCAAGAAAAAGAAGAAGAAGAAGGAACTTCACGACGAAGCCGAGAAGGAAAATAAATGCAACGTAAGTTTTAAATTATTGAATTTTAATAAGTAAAGCAGCTTAAATTAAATTATTTAAAAAAAACTATTTAATATTTTTTTTGTAGTGCTTAAGTGAGGCAAGTAGCTCAAATGACAAAGATTCCTGTAATTGCTCAGATTTGAAACCTGTTGAACAGAATATCGACCGAGATAAGGTAACTGAGTTGGCGATTTTTTTTTAATGAATAAAAAAATAGCAGAGAATTCTGTTTTTAACTCTGAACTTTTTTTTCAGCTTCAAGCCCTCGACCCAATAAATATAGAAGACTCCGACCTAAAAAATAAAGAAGACTCCGACCCAAAAAATAAAGAAGACCCTGACCCAGAAAATAAAAAAGACACCGACTGTAAATGTTCCGACTGCGAAAAAAAAGACACGAGCATCGAAAAGACAGAACCCCAAACCCCGAAAAAGTCAGTACCTCAAGTTAAAAAATCAGGGAAAAAAAACACTTCAAAAAAGAAAGACAAATCGAAGAATAAGGGAGAAACTCCAAAGAAAACTTCGAAGAAGACTTCCGAACAAGTGAAAAAACAGAAGGTTTTAGATTCTAAGGAAATAGATTCGTCCAAATTAGAGGATAGCGAAGAAAAAGACACAAAACTTTCGTCTCAAGAGAGCGAGAGCCAGGAGTGGAGTTTAAGTGACGATCCTGTTGAGGATTTAACCAACGTCTGGTTGGATCGACCAAATAATATGTGGACGGAAATGAAGGACCACATGATCGCGAAAATGACCGACAAAACTGGTCGATCATCGAGTGAACATTCTTCTAGGGATCGAGGGTACTCTTCGGAACATTACGTTAGTAGTGGATCTTTTCCTTGTACGCCGGATGGATCTGAAGTTGCATGTAGTGATGGTTTTTGTAATCATGAGGAAACTACTTACAACAGGATTCAGGATAGGACTATCAATATCCCTTCGCTTCGTACTAAAAGATGTGAGCGGCCAAGTCTCCTGCAATTATTGGAGGTACACTTTTCTATTTTGCAATTTAGGGAATTTAAAGGTTCCTCATTGGAATTTTATTATATTTAAAGGAATTTGTGAGATTTTCAGGGATTTTATGGGATTTTAAATATTGTAGTATTCAAAATAATAATAATAATAATTCAAGGTCCAATCGAATAAATTCAAATTAATTAACTTGAATGGTAGGTCCATTCGATACATTATCTTGATTTCCATGAATAACTTTATTTAATTCGCAGGATCCCAAATACGCGCAAACGGAATATTATATCCCACAGGAGGAGATAGATAGATTTCAATCCCGCAGGTCTCAAATTCTTGAGAGAAGGCAGGAGCTTCGCGACACATTGAGAGATAATTTCGAAAGAATGTTGTGCAACCACTACTTAAAACCTCTAATTCCTCACTGATTTGTATTATAGGGAATGCAAATAGGTAGTTTTTATTAAGACGAATTTAACTTTCGTATCCAATTCTATTAGCTCTACGAACATTAATTTATGCGATCAATTGTTCTTTGTACACATTCGAGCTACAACGCACGATAATAATCACACAAAAGAATTGTTATCGGGTTAATGACAGTTTTATTTAATCATGATTTGAAACTTTAATATGTATAAAAATAAATGTTGCATTCCAATGTAAATTAAACTCCCCTTTTTCTTAGTTTAATTCTACATACATTTTATTAGACAGACATTTATACTTTTATTATATACATTTATGTACATTTTTAGACAACAAACGAGTTATTTTTTATCTCGTTAATTACCCAATGAAATCAGAAAAATAAACAGAGAGAACAAAAGCTTTTAGCCTTTCTTCATTAAACCTTAAGCTAAACTTTTTAGAATCTATGAAATGCTCATCAGTCTTATATTTAACAATCTTCATAAGAAAATTTTTTACTCGCATTTAAAAATTTATAAAATATTTTAAATCGCTTCAATTCCTTGAAATTGTATGAAATACAATATAGGTGAATATAATAGGTTTATCTAATTGAGTTGAAGGTGACGTAGACTAAAATTTAATAAATTTGTTTAAGTAGTAGGTCAATTTGACTAAATAAGTGGTCAATTTCACTGAATTTCAAAGAATTAAAAGATTTCAAGATTTCAAAGATTCCAAGAGTCACTAGCCCTTCGCTTATTCCATGTATTCTGCGAAACAAAGCGAAGCGTTCGTCCCTCCGAATCCGAACGCATTTTTCAAAGCGACTCTCCTTTTTTCACTCGTCCATTTTTTTTTCTCATGTGGAACAAATTTGAGATCGCTCTCGATATTCAAATTTTGTAGATTGATCGTGGGAGGAATGACGCCTTCCTTGATCGCCAAAATTGTGAAGGCAGATTCCAAATTTCCCGCGGCTCCCAACAAATGTCCATGAGCGCCTTTCGTACTCGAGACGAAGACGTTTTTACTGTGTTCCCCGAAGAGGGACTGAATTGCCTTTAATTCTATCGCATCGCCAAGAGGAGTCGAAGTTGCGTGAGCGTTTACAAAACTTATTTCTGTCGTGTCAACTCCGGCGTCTTTTAAGGCTCTATCCATCGCTAAAATTGCTCCTGTTCCATCTTCACTCGGTGCTGTTAAATGGGCCGCATCACCTGAAAATAGAAATTTTAAATTAAACAGTTCTCCAGAATTAAAAGAATTTAAATTTTAAAGAAAAAATAAATTTAAACAAATCAAACATTCTTGCTAAATTCCAGTAACCAGAAATATTTTCGAGAATTTTAAAACTCTACCCGAAAGTCCGTAGCCGAGAATTTCAGCGTAAATTGGCGCTTTTCTTTCCAAGGCGTGATTCAAATCTTCCAGGACGAGGATTGCGGAACCTTCTCCCATCACGAAACCGTCGCGATCTTTGTCGAAAGGCCGAGAAGCTTCTTGAGGAAAATCGTTGCGAGAAGTGCTAAGGGCTCGAAGACGACAAAAAGCTGCGATTGCTAAGGGCGAAATACAAGCTTCCGCCCCTCCACAAACCATTACGTTCGTCTCGCCTCCTCGGACAAATCGAAAAGCATCGCCTGGAATAAAAAGTTCAAGAGATCGTAAGAAATTTTTCAAAGATTTCCAGAAAATCCAAAATAGTTTAAAAGAGTTAAAAATTCCAAAGAAACAAATTTTTGAAATTGTTACCAATAGAATGAGCTCCAGTCGCACAAGCAGTGGAGACACAGTGATTTGGTCCTCGGAATCCATATTTCATGCTAATTTGCCCAGCAGCCATGTTCGGTAGAATCCTTGGAACAAAATAAGGACTGACTTTGCTGTAGCTTTTCTTTAAAGTCTCATACATTGAGCAAACGTCTACTAAATCTATCATTCCAATTCCAACTGCAACTCCAGTGTCTCTTTTATCTTCTTCGTTCTCTGGTTTCCATTTTGCGTCACTCAAAGCTTCTTCTGCTGCGATTAATGCATAAGCAGTAGCAGGACACATGGTTCTGAGTTCGCTTTTTGAAAATCTTGAGTTTAGGTCCAATTCGTGAAGTTGAGTTCCTTTTGGGACCACAGCAGCTGAAAAAACCAGTTACAATTGGATTATCTTTAAAAGAGTTTTTTTCTAGATTAATTCAATAATAAAATATAATAGATTTACAAAAAAATAAATATGTTATATATTATATTATTATTACATATTACATTATTTATTTATTTTAAAATCTCACCAATTTTGCAAGGTAGTTTTTCGTAATCTGGTTCCTCGAGTTTTACAATTCCACATTTTCCATCAAGAAGAGCTTTCCACGAATGTTGAACTCCACATCCCAAGGGAGAAACAATCCCTATCCCCGTAATTACAACCCTTCGTCGAGATCTCACCGCATTCGACAATTTTCTACTAATTTCCAAAAATTTTCCCATTTATGTTTTGGCTTGTAGGTTAAGATAAAAAAAATACATATATCTTACGATCTTATATGTAAAATAGAGTTTCAAATTCCAAATATGTTTAATCTCTAATTAAAGTCATAATTAACGCTGTCCTCTTCTCTTTCAGGTCCTTAAAAATTGCACTAAAAAAAGAATAAGTCTTCAAAATATTTTACTGTAAATTGGACACGAGCTTTCCGGCACTTTATCACGTGACTCAGTCACGTGACCGGCTTTTGCTAGTGACAAGGTCAAGCGGTCAAGGTCAAGGTCACATAATATTCCTATATGTATTCTAAAATATGAAAATATTTGATTTTTTTCTATTATATTTTTTTACGTAAGAATTATACATTAAATCACAATGCATAAGATAAAAAATAAAATGCGAAATTATTTACAAAACATTTGAGAGAGTACTTTCTTCTGAGACTTGTCCTTTTCTTTTATTGCTGTGGCAAAAGATTGCAGTTCCTTTTCGACGGTAGTTCGTAACGAGGAATCTAATTCTGCTGCTCGATTTAAATCTTCTATTGCTTCTTTTTCATTCCAAGCCCCGATGTGGGCTTTTCCTCTTCTGTAAAATGCCTTCACATTCTCTGAAAATTAATTAAGTGATTAGAAAAGCTTTCTTTATAGTCTGGTGCCGAAAGCCTTAATAATTAAGGGTGTTAGATCCAAGTTCTCACTCTTAATAAATATTGTAATTATATATTTTTTGCTCTTTACTGCTTCTCGATTTTTAAATAATAATTAGTGCACAGAGCGAAAAAATATCTAGTTTTAATATTTATTGCGTAAAATGGGGAAATCGAATTTTAAGTTAAAAATTACGTTCAATTATTTAAATACTGAAGAAAATTACTTGGATCGTTTTTCAAAACGGTGGTGCAATGTTCAATTACAGCGTAATATTCCTTCTGCAATAATTTACATTGCGCGTAATTTAACAGGAAGGGTGTTTTCATATCGTTCAGTTGCGTCCACTCCTCATCCCTTGGTTTCTCACTGAAAAAAACATGTTCTAAAATGAAAATTAAAAATTGAAATAAACTACTTTCTGAGTAACTCAAGTATATAGAAAAATTGATAAATTACGCGAGCATCAGTTGTTCTAAGTACGAAATTGCTTTCGCGTAAGTTTCTGCCGCTCCCTCGTAGTTTTTTTCTTTGAAGAGTGCATTTCCCTTTTCTCTCAAATCAGGAATCGACTTCAGCTTTTCTTCTTCTGTCAATTGCCAAGATTGCTTTTCGTACTCATTTGGAGGCACGACCGATATCAACTCTATATAAATAAAATATTGAAATAAATTATTTTCAAAATCTAAAAAAATAATATCCCTCTCTTTCTTTTAATGTACTTTTCCTTGAAAATATTTATCTTTATTCTCTCTTTAGATAATCAGTAAAAGCAATTTTAGCTTAAGTTGTAAAAAAGTAATCTACCGATTGTGAACTCCAGGTCTTGAGGATTTTTTATGAGGTCGTTTAAATCGTCGTATCCGATGCCTTCATTTTGCAAGGTCACCCCACAGCAGTGATGATTTCTTTTTTCAGATTGCGGTTTTCCAACTTCTCGGAGAGTTTTCGAAACGAATGGATATGGAGAGACTAGCTAGATCGAAGAGAAAATTAATTTTATTAATTCTATTAATTAATTCGTTAATATGAAGGCTGTCAGATCCAAATACTCATTTCAAAAATCGATTTCTTCATTTTACTTAGTAAATATTGTAACTAGACATTTTTTCGCTCTGTAGCGCTATTCAGTTTTTCAATATAAATATGCGTACAGAACAAACACATAAATAGTTATAATATTTATTAAGTAAAATGAAGAAATCGAATTTTGTGGTGAGACTTTGGATCCAATTTCTGAAGAGATAAATACATACACTTTTGTGTACTGTGAAAGAGGCGACTTCATTAAGTGCCATTTTTTGGACAATTGCTTCCCAAACTTCGAGTTTGAATTTTTTTCCAAGGACAAGTTCCATGGAATTTCCCATTTTTCTACTGTCATCTATCACGGTTTTATTGGCATTGCATTTTGTTGTTTTGAAATGGAAGACAACCTGAAAAAAGAAGAGACAATAAAATAAATAGAAATTCGTTTCGATAATGAAAATTTGTTAAAATTCTTCTTACTTTCGTGCCAGGAACGAAGTCCACAGTTTTTGTTCCGGCGTGGAGGATTTTTTTGACTATCTTATGCGAATCATCCATAATTCTAATTTACAATTTATTTAACTTATTCTTGAAGCTCGATTTAATTCTGCAAGGGAATAAATATTTTTAATTAGATCTTTATTTAAATTTCTTATAATTCCTTCATACTTTATTCAATTCCTAGAAAGCTAATAAAATTTCAGTTCACGAAATTCTTTCAAATTATCAAATCACATTCAGAATTCCCCGTTTTACGCAAAAAGTATTAAAATTATATATTTTTTTGCTCTGTACGCAAGTTTCCTTTTAAAAATTGAATAACGCTACAGAGCTAAAAAATTTTTATTTTCAATACCTATTGAGTAAAATGTGGAAATTGAATCTCTGGAAAAATGTCATTACTCGGATAAATAAAATTGCAAATTGCAATCAGATATTTTTCTGCTCTGTAAATAAACTCGTTCACAATAAAATTGTGGCTGTAGAACAAAAAAAATATTTTCTTTTATTATTCTTTTGCATACATAAAATGTATAAAACAGATTTCAAAACTTAACCTTCAAATTCAATATAATTTCATTTGATATAAATTTTCCGATAATTACTGCTATCTAATTTATCTTACAGCTTATTTTTTAAGCGTGATAAAAAACTCATTTAAAATGCAAAGAAACCACGCACTTTTCCTGCTAACCTCATTATAATCTAAAAGTTAAAAACGTTAAAACTAAACTCACATTTTATTTTGTATCCCTTTAATTAAAAGAGGGATTTCGAAGAGTCTGATTTACTCTTTTCTTTAACTGGTTATTGAATCATATATTGTTATGATAATGATAATTTCGTGATTCAATTATCAAACAAAATTGTTTAGTCACATTTTTTACTTTATGCTCTTTTTCCAATTGAATTTTTCTTCTGACGTGAGTGACGTGACGTCTGCTGTCGGTGAGTTTTAAGCAATGAAATGTTTCATTGGAATGTTGCAACTTTCACTTAAAACTTTCGAAAGTTTCCAATTTTTAACAGTAAGTTTCATCGTTTTCATAAAATCAACTTACGAATTTATATACCACTTTACCACAAGTTTAAACTTGCTTCAGAATATTATTTAGTATTCTTTCAGTCAAAAACTATAATATTTGTGACTGCGTTGAAGAAAAGTTTTGAATTATTACTTTAAATACTTAAAAATGCCGCAAGGAAAGCACGGTGTGGGCGTGTGCTTTACTAGTTTGAATATTCCCGCCGTCATCTTTGAAACATTGCAATGTTACAGTATTGAAAGTTTCATGAAACTTTCATGGACGATTGGAAATTTTACATGCTTATCACTTACATATATGTATATCAAATAAAAATTTTACAAACACACGCACATTATGATAAGCGGATCGTCAATCTAGGCAGGTGATTATACCGTTAATTTCCCAATATATTTAAATCCCAAGGTCCATTTTTAGAGAAAATTTTACACTTCTTTACTTTCTCCTTCTTTGTGGAAAATTTAGTTAGAGACAAAACGAACTTTCTCGGGAATTGTCGGATTTTAAATCATTCCTCAGGTTAGGTTTCAGTGATTAAACTTATTTATTTCTTTATATATATATATCTTTTTATAATAGGATATACAGATATACAGATAATACAGACACACTTTTTAATATCATTTATGAGATGACTTGCGCATAATATACTATTGTGTATATATATATATATATATAATACTATTTTACTGTCACTATATTGGAATTTATAAATATATATGTATCTGATGTATTTAATCAGGTTGTTTTAATCAAAATTCTTTAAAGATTACGAGACAGGATTTTCCTATTTTAACGTTTTTTAACGTTTTTTACAGACTTAATTGAGAAAAAAGAATGGATTCGAATTTTTTTAATTCTTCCGAGGAAAAAAACGAAACGTCCAACGGATACAAAATAGAAGGTGAGGAGTGCTTTAATTATTTTTTTTATTAGTGTTTCCTGTAATTATAATAATGCTCCTTTCCTCTTTTTTTAACACTTGCAGCAACGAAATTCAATTTCTTCGGTTTTTTTGGACGGAATTTTAATTTGAGGGAGTAAATTTTTCACTGTTCTTCCCTTATTTGATATTAGGACAAATCTTTTTGCCCAAAAATCATAAAATTTTAAGTGCCAAAAAATACCGAATAAGGTACATTATAATATATTACTGAAAATATACCAGAAATATGAATTTTACAGACAGTAGACAATTATCGAAATTTCAAATTTCCGACCTTCAAATTTCCCAAAAATATAAAATATGTATCCGAATTTTTAAATTTTCAAAAAAAAAATATTTGTGTAAAATTTCTTTTCAAATCCCTTGTTCAATATTGTTATTCTGTTCTTTTTTCTTCAAAATTTTGTAGAAATTTTGAATTTTTAATACACCTTTTTTTTTACCAGTTTAAAGATTTTTTTGAAAAAATATTCTTTTTTTATTTTCGGAAATTTGGGTATTTTTTTTAATTTTCCAAACTAATAAAATATTATAATTTGTGGCGGATTCAATTTTTTCCACTTTCAATAAAAACCATAAAATTTTGAACACTTAATAAAACTAATTGTAATAAAAAATAAATATTTCTTTCTTACAGAAGCGGAGGAAATTCAGATTCCAGTGCCTTGGGGTTATATAAGTGGTGAGTCCCTTCGACTTAAAAAATAATTTCTCTTCCATTTTCTAATCATCGTATTTTTTAATTTTATTCCCCTCCCAAAATTTACTTCATCCCACCTAAAATCGAAGTCATCCCATCCAAAATCAAACAATAGAACAAAACTATTTTTCTTCTCTTTTCCGGTTTCTAAGAACTAAAACGAGAAGAAGGTCATTTTTTTAATTACTCAATGATAAAATGTAAAATGAAATCTGATAACGATTAGATAAGACAAAGAGACATTCAATTATAAATTTACTTACATTGTTCTCGCTATTTGATGAATTGGAGAGAAAATATTGTTCCTGCTTTTGGCTTTTTGAAATTTCCTTTTGAAATTTGTCCTGCTTTTGAAATTTTTCTATTTTTTATAGTTTTTAGATTTTTGAATGAGAATTTCATCTGACTATTAAAAGATTTGATAATTCGCTGAATAAATTTAGGTAAACGATGGGGACCAAAGAACGTGCAACCAATCTTGATGATTCATGGTTGGCAGGATAACGCAGGATCTTTTGATCCTTTGGTTAGAAGTTTACCACCCGGGACTTCGATTCTCAGCATTGATCTTCCTGGCCACGGCCTCTCCTCTCATCTTCCAGAAGGGCAATTTTACTATGTAATGTGGGACGGGGTTTTATATCTACGTAGAATCGTTAAATACTACAAGTGGGACAAGGTTAGCAAGCGAGTAAATTTTCAAATCCAAACGATAACCCAGTGAGCACAAATGTCTCTAGACGTTTTTAGTCTCAAGACGTCGTTATATAAAAATTATGAGTTAAAAAAAATAACTTTCTAAAAACGTAATGGTCTAAAAACGATTTTAGGATGAATTTGGTATTTGAGACGTTTTCAGAACTTTATTTTATGATATTTTTCTTTTTATAACGTTATAAACAATTTTTGAAGACGTCTATCAGAATTTTAAGATTTCAGCTAAATTTAAATTTTTTAAGATTTCAGCTAAATTTAAGGGATTTTACAGGATTCTGAAGTTCCTCTTGGAATTTTAAAGGATTTTCACAGGCTTCTGGAATTTTTTTAAATATTGACGCATTTTAAGGGGGTCTAAAATTCCTCATTGGTTTTCAATGATTTCAAGAGATTGTCAATAATTTTAAAAGATTTTAAAAGGTTTTTAGGAATTTAAAGCGATTGCAAACGGATTGAAACGTCTTTTAACTTTTTTTGTTTTTAGGACTTTTTAATTAAGTCTTTAAATTTTGTGCCCACTGGATACAAAGTTATTTAGTTGCAAGGAATTCGAGTCCTAATTTATTTTATAATATCCTAGACAGAACTCTCTCCAAAACAGGAACGATCTCTTGTGAAATTTAATTCTTGAATTAAATGAGAAAAGAATTTATAACATTTTTATTATAATTTTCAGAATTCTGCTTATAAAGCTTTTTTTGTTTTTACTTAATTTTTTTTAGCTTCTTTTAGCCCTTTGCTTTTTATTAAATTAAAAAAAAAGAATTATAAAGAAAATTCAACGTTTTTCAAACTATTTTCTACTTGAAGATTTTTTCAAAATTTTAATCTTAAATTGTTCATTTTTATTTTTTAATGCTTAAGGATCTTTGATTCAAGTAATAAGCTCAAAATTCGATTAAAATTAGATTAAACAGAATTATGCATGTAGAACGAAAAAATGTCTAGTTTTAATAATTTTGTATA
Organism: Synergus japonicus; assembly: GCA_900474275.1. Classification (NCBI taxonomy): domain Eukaryota; kingdom Metazoa; phylum Arthropoda; class Insecta; order Hymenoptera; family Cynipidae; genus Synergus; species Synergus japonicus. The sequence goes on from UCOH01009922.1 coordinate 26,459, forward strand.
AAATGAGACTATTGAATTTTGAGCTTAGATTTCGAATTTTTCATTTAACGCAAAAAGTTTCAAAAGTAACTGACTTCTCCGACTGAAAAGTTCGAAGCTTAAATTCGCTTTCGCTGCTACTTTGTTTCATTGTTTTTATAAACCATCCATGTTTCAATTTAAGGGCGTTGGATCCAAGTTATAATCTCAAAATTCGATTTCCTCATTTTACTTAATAAATATTGTAATTATATATTTCTTTCCTGTGCAGCGCTATTTAATTTTTAAATAGATATATGCGTACAGAGCGAAAAAAATATATGCTTTCAATATTTTTCGTGTAAAATGAAAAGGTGAAATCTTTTTTCTAATTCAAATTCTTTGTTTTAGGCAAAAACTATTAAAAATAATTTTTTTTCGCTCTGTAAACATATTTCTATTTTTAGAAAAAGTAGTGCTATAGAGTGAAAATATATCTAATTCTAATAATTATTGAATGAAATGAGGAATTCGAATTTTACAGTTAGAACTTGGGTCCAAGAACACTTAAAAATTAAAATCCCTACTTCCTTCCTTTCTTCATTTTCATGCAACTATTTTCTTTCTTTTTTCACCTATTACCCAATAATTTTTTAAGAGTGTTGGATCCAAGTTCTCACCTCAATATTCGTATTCTTTATTTGACTTAACGAATATTATAATTAATTTTTTTTCATCTGTAGCGCTATTTAATTGTTGAATATAAATATGCGTACAGACCGAAAAAAATTTAATTTCAATACTTTTTGTTTAAAACGAAAAAAAAGATTTTGTTTCATAATTCAGATTCTTCATTTTACTTAGTAAATATTGCAACTATTTATTTTTTTGTTCTGTACGCATATTTATATTTAAAAACTGAATAGCACTACAGAGTGAAAAAATGTTTATTTTTAATATCTGTTGAGTAAAATTCGGAAATCGAATTTCGAGGTTTGAACTTTGTGGTTTTGTTTGTTATAATTATTTTGATAATAATAAATTCTGATTATCTGCAGGAAAATGGTGGGGTTCAAAAGAGATTCAACCGATAGTGGCATTACATGGTCGTCAAGATAATGCCGGCAGCTTCGATAAATTGATACCACTTTTGTCTAAAAGTCTTTCTGTATTGTGTTTGGATTTACCTGGTCATGGGTTGTCCTCCCATTATCCAACGGGACAATTTTATTATGTTCACTGGGATGGTATCATCTTGCTTCGTAGAATCGTTCAGTACTATAAATGGAATAAGGTTAGCGGCCAAAAAAAAAGAAATAAAAAACTAAGGGCTCCAAGTTTAAATCACAAAATTCATCTCCTCATTTTACTCGATAAATATTACATCTAGATATTTTTTCGTTATGTAGCAGTGCTCTTTTTTTCAATAGAACTGCAGGTACAGAGTGAAAAAGTCTTTAAAATAAATATTTTTTCTGTAAATCGAAAAGTTCGAAATTTTTTAAAACTTCGAATTCTTCGTTTTACTCAAAAAGTAATAAATGTATATGTTTTTCGCACTGTACGCAGAATTTTATTTTGATAAAGATAAGATGTCCAAAGCGAAAAGATACCTGTTTACAATATTTTTTGAGTAAAATGAGGAATTGAATTTTAAGTTTAGACCGAATCCAGCACCCTTAAATTTTTTTTTGATAACTAAAAAAGAAATATTGTAACTGTATGGAATCTAATCATCTACTGAGATAAGTTCTAAGTTTTGGAGAGTTGTCTGTGGAGATTGCACGCAAATAGTAGTTAAAATATGGAAATTGCACATCATTCTTGATATCTCGATAATAATCTAAGTTGTTTTGTAACTTGCATGACCTTAATTTATGTAACTCTATTTAAGACTTGTCTTAAATTCATCTATTGTGTATTTTCACCCTTCAGCGTATATTAAACATTTATGAATTTAATTTAAAGATTTTTTATCCGTGCTGTGACGATTGTGATTATAAAATACTATTATTCCGATTTATTAATTCTAAATTAAAATTTAGAATGTTTAGTAGCTCGAGTTCTTAAAGTATTTAAAAAAAAAACTTCTTTTTTAGGTGAAACTTCTGGGCCATTCTTTAGGTGGAGCGATATCGTTTCTTTACGCTGCTTCCTACCCCGACGAGGTTGAGTTTGTAATAAGCCTCGATATTGCCAGCCCGAATGTGAGGGACATAACGAAGTCAGTAGAGTTAACAGGAACCTTCGTCGATAGATTTTTAAAATACGAAAATCTGACCCTTGACAGTGTCCCATGTTACAAGTACAAAGAAATGATCGACATTGTCGAGGGGGCTTACAATGGAGATATAACTAGAGAAAGTGCGGAGATTTTAATGAAGAGAGGAATGCAGCCGGCTACAATCTCGAATCATTATTACTTCCGTCGAGACCCGAGGCTAAAGGTATAATTTTTATAATATCTCTATTCTATTATTAAATTTTTTTAATTACTCTAAATCCCTTAAAATTTTTAGAAATCCCTGATTATCCCTTAAAAACTTTTAAATCAATTAAAATTCCTAAAAATCCTTTCAAATCCTTTGATATTACTTTAAACTCTAAATTTCCTGGAAATATTTTTAAATCTCTCAAAATCTTAAAGCCACATCCATTTTCCGTCCCCAGATCCAAATTTAAATATTTATAATCTAAAATTTTTCAGGTATCGCTCCTGGGAATGCTTTCCATGGACCTCGTCATGGCATTCGCTGCAAAAATAAAATGCGCTTACCTAAACATCCGTGCCATCCCTGGAATGAAGCTTGATCAGCCAGAAAATTATCACAAAGTTCTCGATAAAATCAAGCTAACCGCTAAAAAATTCGAGTACCGAGAAGTCGAGGGAAGTCACCACGTTCATCTAAACAACCCCGAGAAAATTGCTCCCATAATCCAGGAATTTTTAGGAATTTAATTTTTAAGGTACCTAGAAACTGGAATTTTGCTTCCTAGAAATGAATATTTATTTTATAACTTAAAGGGGGTCGCTTTACAGTAAATAAAACTGTTTAGTATTTATTATAAAATATTTTCCAACTACTACAGTATCGCTGTGAATTTTCTTGCAGAACTTTGACATTTTTAGACAAAAAAGAGGCTCTCGAGTCTAAACTCATTTGTATTAGTAAATAATCTGTAGTATTGAATTTTTATTAATTTGGGTCAAAGCTTCAATTAGAAATATTGAACTATAATTAACAATTTGAAATTTGTAAACGAATAAAAATTGACTTATCCCAATTCGGATTCAAAGGACAAGGAAAATCGACTTTTTATTTCAACTTGAGAACTTTTATTTTCCAACTAGATTTACGTTTCTGTACCTAGAACTACCGGTTTTAATGGTTGCGTAATCAGAAGCGATGCGCGGCCTCGAAACGATACTCTTATCAGTTCACCCACTTTTCATTTACCTCCCGAAAAATGGTGGGAGTTCAAGCCATGAACTAAAAACGCTATCGTTTACATTCAGCGACTCGAAAAATTTAAATAAAAATTCTATTTCCATTCAAAGTAAATTTTCTCAATAATCAACGGGAATTCCTTTCCTCAAAAAGCAGTTTTGCCTTCCTGTTGCATTAAAAATATATTCATTTCGGGTCTCTTTTTCTTCAAGAAAACCTGAACTGTGGATACAGGTGGTTTTATTTTTTGGGCAATGCTGTTGCCAGGCCGTAACGAGCTTTTATTTACCCAACTGATATGCAAGAACGTCACATAAAATAAACTTGGAATTATAATTTACCGAGACTTTTTCATTCGGGACATCAGTCTCTTCAATTTTTCGAGAGAGCAGGGTCTCTTCTTCAGCTTCTTGATTTTTTTCTGGTAATTTCGACATTTTTAGTTCTGTCTATAAATTAAAGTTCTGGATTTTTAATTTTGGAATAGTGTTTACTAGATTTTTGTAAGAAGACTTGGATCCAGATTCAGTTTCCAAAAATCTGTTTTTTCGTTTTTAAGAGATGTTAGATTTTTGAGTTTGGATTACATCTGTTTGAAAACTTGGGTCGTTTTTAGGATAAATGTGTCTAATGGATTTCACGGAATTTTCAGGGATTTAAAAATATTTCAAGGAAGCTCATAGGATTTTAAAAGATTTACAGGGATTTTAAAAATTTTAAAGAAGTTTCCAGGGATTTCCAGTCATTTCAAGTGATTTTTAGGGTGGGATAAAAGAAATTCAAGAGATTTTTACAAATTTTACAGCTTTTAGAATTTGAAAGATTTAAGACCTATTATTATTATTATTTTATTTTTCTTTATTATTATTATATACAAATATGTTATGACATTTCAAGGGAATTTAAAAGATTTTAAAGGATCGTAAGGGATTTCGAGGGTTTAAAGAATTTTAAAAGATTAAAATTAATAAAATAAATTTTTGAGTTTGGATTAAACTTTCTAAAAACTTGGATTGAGTTTAGGGAAAATGTGTCTAATGTAAAAAGGCTTAGATCAGCAAATGAAGTTTTTATCGGTGAAGCAAAAGCAAGTCGTGCTGGCGACATTAAGAATTATTAGCTTCGCGTTATCAAAATGCTTTTAAAACGTGGTCGTCCTATCGAATGTACACGTATGTATGTAAAAGTAACATGCACGTGGTAATTATAACGTCGAAGGGGAAACCGTATTGAAAAAAATGCGAATATCATTTCGACAGGTGGAAGCGACTCGTTTCTGTCATGCGATTTCTTCAGTTTTTTTTTCTTCGATTTTCATTACTCAAGTTTGCGGATCCAAGTCTCTGAAAAATCTGGCAAACTCACCTAATTAATCGCGAATATTTTTAAAGGTGAGGTTCGAGCTTCTTTCTCAATTTCTTCCTTGAAAGTATTTGTTTTTTAAATTTTTGTATTTTTTGGAAATCTTTTTATCGTGGAAGAATTTAATTTCTAATAAAATTTACACAGTTTTAAGAGATTTCGAGATTCAAGAATTTTCTTTTTCAATTTTGTCTTTTTAAGAAGTATTTCTATTTTGTAGATTTTTGGATTTTTGAAATCTTTTCAACGTGGAAATATTTAATTTATCTAATTTTAAATGATATTAATTTACATTTTTGAAGTATTTCTATTTTTTTAATTTTTGGAAATCCTTTTATCCTGAAAAAACTTTCACGTGAAAATCAGGTTTAAAAAATTGCACATTTTTAGTTTAGCTTAAAAAAAAAATTGGAAAAACTGTGGATTTTGAAGTCTGTCTCGAGTGGATTTATTTCTTCAGTTCTTGAAGCCCAAAAATAAATTTATCTTCAATCTGATTCATCGATCCAAACGATCAATAAACTTTATATTTAAAAGTTTGTTCGTTCGGCTCGAGTTATTGGGTTGAAATTTCGTCATTGTTTCGAGGGATGAGAAAAGCTAAGGATTGAAAAAAAGAAGGTAACTATTTGACCAAGGACATGGTAAGTTATTTCATTCAATTGTGATTTAAATTATAACTTCCGAGTTTAAATGTGGCTTCCATTATGTAAATTTAAAGACTTGCGTCATTTTGAGGACAATTAGCTTAATCTCCGGAACGCTTAAAAAAAAGCGACTATTCATCAAGTTTTCAAGATATTGAGTGATAATTGAAAAACAAATTCAAGTCGCAAAATATTTTTGAATAAACATTTAAAAATATTTATCTATCTTTTCAGTTTTTATAATTTACATAAAGGAAAATAAAAACTGTATTGTAGATAAGTATTTTTTTATGTGACTATTGATTTCAAGGTCGCGGAATTTTTTTAATTCGTTTATTATCAGTTATTGCATTTTTCTACTAAAAAAAGACTTCGACAAAATATTTTTAAATTTTAAAAGATTTACAAAATAATTTTAAATTTAAAAATCCTACGAAATCCGTAAAAGAATTTTAACCCTCGAAAATTCGTTAAAAATTCCTGAAAATCCCTGGAAATTATTTGAAATCTTAAAAAAAAACCCAATCCCTAAAATTTTTTTAAACAGATTTATTAAAATATTTTTAAAACCCAGAAGTCTTCGAAATCCTTTATACAGTACTCTAAAATCTCTTGAAATCTCTTTTTTATCCCTTGAAATACTCTATAATAATAACTTTATAATTCATTTCTTATTGTTTTTTAATTTTTCCTTTTCAGTTGTAAGAAAACTTCGATAAAATGAAGCAATGTCACGAAGTTCTTGATCCGTCGGAGTAAAAGTCGAGAAAGTTCGTAATCTAGCCTTCGATATCTCCAAGTCCTGTTAAAAAATAAAAAAATTATAAACAGCTAAACAAAAACATAAAAATATTTATAATATTTATAATCAAAATATTTCTTGCCGTTTGTATTTCTATTTTTAGGTGAAAAAGAAAAAAATATTTTATGATAGAAGTTTGTAAGATATACCTTCAAAAGTTGTCGATTACGAAATTGAGAAGCCTCTCTATTTAAGTGCAAATGAGATATGGAATCATAATTTTCATGAGTCATTGAATTCATTCTAGATTTTAGTTCAAATCGCACGTTTTCACTGAAAAAATTTCGTTTTTGTTTGTTATAGCATTATGATACATTATCTGATATCTTAAAGCTTACATATAGAGGTACTATATTAAATAAATAAGGAAAATTTTGAAGTTACCAGTGATGTAATTTTTTATCCAGTTCCCTTTCCTCTTCACAATAGTTTGTTAGAATATTTTTAACTAAGTTTCCTCGTTGCATTTCAGGGACTTTTCTAAGTATTGTTATGAGTTCGAAAGTAGAAGGTAACTTAGGAGACGCTATCGATTATTTCTTCTAGAGTGAATATTTTGGAAATAAATTCCCAGAATTAATGATAACAAAAAGATAATAAAATTATTGAAAATCTCTTGAAATGTTGTTAATTTTGTTTGTGTGCTAAGTTTATTTATTTTGTTTGTTTTTGTTAATAATCCGTTAAAATCCTATAAAATCTTAAAAAATTTCGAAAAATCATTTTAAAACTCCTTAAAATTCTTTAATTACCAATAATCTCTATGATTTTAATTTAAACAAAGTTTATTTTACAAACAGATATTTTGTACACATTCTCAATACTGAGAAACATTCAAAAATCTCGACTCGACAGATTCTTTCAGCGTAAATTTAAAATACTCTCTACTGGAAAAAAATAACGTGTGCTTCCTGGAAATCCATTCCATCCAAATCTATTCTGATTTAATAGTTAATACTATTCCTCTGAGGTTTGTGATTTTGGCTGAAAAAAAATAATCCAAACTTTAATACTTCAATTCGCTCAAAACTTAAATAATTTTTCTTTCATAAATCAAATTAGGGATTTTGAATTAAAATTCGATTTGAGCATTTTACTTAACAAACATTAAAATTCGAATTCTTTTCGCTCTGCAAAATTACTAAATTTTAGGATTGAAGTCTAATAATTTAATACTTATTCCTCACCATTATGTATATGTGACTCGGTAAAGATCTCTCCAAAACTTCTGCTAGTCTGTTTTTACTTAACTTGTGTTCCTCTTCTGTAAATGAAGAAACAGAAATATATTTATAAAAATATTATTAAAAATATTATTTAAAGCAATCTCTAAATCATTTATTTTTTTATATTATTCATATTTTCTACTATTATTTTAAATTATATTTACCAGCAGGCACAGAAAGGGTCAAAATTGGAAGCGCGACGAAACCAGCGACAAGGGGCCGCAAAATCCACTCAACTTTTCGCTCGCTTTCCGGAAGAATGCAGATATCAATCTGAATAATAATAGTAATAATAATATGGAAATTATTTATAATCTCAGAACTTTCTATTTAAAGGTTTAAATTAAAAAAAAATCCTACCTGTTTGTTACCAGCGAACATAAAAGCTTCGGTAGCTTCCATCGTCATGTGAAGAGTAATTAAAAATTCGGAATGATTTCGAATGTGGTAAGTGACACACAAAGGTGTTCGAACCCAACCATGAGCTGGAAGTATTGCTTTGACACCAATTACGGCGTCTTCGACCCAAAGAGGAGTCAAAGTGACGCTGTTGCTCGTTTCTAAGGCCGCTTCACTATTTGCTCTGAAAAATAAATAAAAAATTATTTTAAAACTGTAGATAGTTTGAATTTTTTATAATAGAATGTAAAAATACCTTTTCCACCTAACGGTGTAAACTCCGGTGCTTGTGGGCTGCTCGCTTCCAATTTTTGGAAAGACACAATAAACATCAGTGCCAGCTTCTCCTTCGTTTAGAACAATTCCTGCCAAAATGCAGTCTTGAGAATTTTCGTTCTCTTTTTTAATTGAATCTCCCTGAAAAATATTTGACTTCAATTTCAAGACACACATAATAATTAGATAGAATTATATAGAATCTTCGATAAATCAGACAATTTTTAAATTACGTTTGAAATTATTGCAGAATTTCGAATATACGAACCAACTCAACAGAGGTTTCTATAATTTTGATAGGCCAGGGCGAAGTGCAAGTAATATGAGGCATCATAAAAAAGGGCTCATTGATAAATCCCTTCGTCAAGGGTTCATAGAGCATCGTATAAAACTGAGTAGTAATTTCAAACGGTTTTACGACACATAAAGAAAATTTCACTTCAGTCACACATTTTTTTTGTTCGGACTTTGAATATTCCAATTTTATCGTAAAGTTCCTGGTCCCTATTTTGTGAGCCCTGACGTAGATGATTTTTTCCACTGGAGTATTTTCCTCGATACTGGTGATTTCTGCTGATATACTTGATTGTTTGTCTTTTGCGTTTAAACTTAACTCGGCTGAAAACAAAAATATTATACTTTAGAAATATTGAAAAAAGTCATTCAAAGATTTTTTTATGATTTTAAGAGATTGAAAAGGGGTTTAAATTCATTTAAAAGAAATTAAAGCATTCTGTGGCCAACCTGCTAGATAAATATTTTATAAACCTACTTGATTGTTCATTCGTGCCATCGGATAAAAGTACCATTCGTAAAATAGCGTTGGCAATATTTTCATTGGTGGAAATTGATATCCTGACTGGAAACCATTCTCCTAAGAGAGCCGGCTCTTCGGATTCGGTTTTTATAATCACTTTAGACTCCTCATGTTTGATTTGTGCGGTCGTTAAAGGCCTCACCGTATTAAATTCACCACCTCTGCAAAATAAATTCAATTCATTAAAATAATTATCCACTTGTCTCTCAGAATTTCAATAAAATTCAAATTTCCTCATATTCTGCCCTCAAAATTAGATTTTGAGGATAGAACTTGAATCATTTCAAGAACCTTTAAAGAAAATCTAATTTACCGAAGTTGTTGTACATCGTGATACAACCGGTCAGCAGAATTTGCCTCTTTCCCTGAGGCAGAAAATCGCATAACCACACAGCAGTTATTTTCTCTACCTAAATAAAGGGAAATGGCATTAATCTGCATTTCCGTTCCGTCAATTTGTGGCGGAGCTTGGAATTGACAGTGGTACTTTTTTGTCTCCCCATCGTGGAAAACCAAGTCGCTTTGTTGAGTTCCAGTTATCGCAAACTCCGAACTGTGCCCTGGACTATTCACTGTCACAGAAACTTTCGAAAACTCGATATTTCCACGATAGGAGTTCCTGAAAAAATGAAAATTTTCTTCATTATCTCGAAAATTCGAATTTGTAAATTATTTTAAAAGTGGCCCCTTAAAAACTTTGGAAATCCATTAAAATCATTTAAAATCCTTGAAAACTGTAATTAAATTACCTCACTAGGACTTCGATAGTGACAGTAGAATTAACAGTGTATTTTGGCTCCATGAATCTAGCCTTGACATCTATAAATGAAGCCGTATTATTCTCGTCCATCGTAAATAAAATTGGTTCAGGTCGCGTAAGTTCCGAGTTCCATTTTTGAAGAGGAGAGCTTTTCTCGTCTTCTGGCAAGTCTGGCTCTGGATTCGGTGGCTTTTTCTATAAAACAAATCATCCTTATTATCTAACGTTCTGTATTATATTTAAAACTAATTTCTCCTTCTTTTAAAATAATTAATTCCAAGATCTGCCACAAAATTCGATTTCCTCTTTAGGTAGACTTTTATTTCAGGAAAGATTCGATCTATAGAGCGAGAATATGTTTAACTTTAATAATAATTATTGAGTAAAACGAGGAAACTGAATTTTGAGCTTGGAAATTATTTAATGAATTTACCTGGAGAATATTGCAAATATTCGCGTGAATAGCGGATCGATGTTCGTCGGAGAAGTTAGATTCAGGTCCTAAAGCTTCGAGAGCCAGTGAGAGGTAGTCTTGAACATTTACGGATAAATAAGCAGCTCGAAGTGCAATCTTCAGGATCTTAGTCAACAAAAGCGGCCATCGCTCGGTACGATATTCCCACAACATGTGGATCAGTAATCTGCAATCATTTTTATTAAATCAGAATTTTGGATTTAGAAATAAAGGAGTTGGAGCCAAGTTCTAACATTAAAATCTCCTTTTTATACTCACGTTAATACCTTTCCGTAGTCTTTGGCGTTGAAGTATTCTTCAGCCATTTGAACAACTAAAAAGGAACAAAGTCAAGACATAATTCAAAAAAATAGTATTTTATATATAAAATTGATTAGTTTACCTAAAACTCGACGCATTCGGGGACAGCGGTAAATTTTGTATTGAGATATAGCATTTCCTAGTAGTCCTATTATTATCATCTGCAAGATTAAAAATATTTATTATACAAATGAATTCAAATTCTTTTGAATTTTTTGAAATCCCTTTCAGTCGCTTAAAATCCCATAAAATATTTTTAAACTACACAGAATTGATATACTGATCCTTACAGAGTGATTAACAGCAGTTTTTTCTCTATAATGAAGTGCCTGGATCGCAGAATTCTCTCCCATAACATCGGCAGGTTCCGCGCTTAATTTACCAGGACGCCAAGGTCGTTGGCCATAAAATTCAAGCTTCTCCTCACCTGCCAAGGGATCTGGCTCCGGATAAGTTTCTACATTCTAAAAAAATGAGTAATTTATTATCTTCATTCTAATGAATCAAATTAATATTCCCTGATATTTTCATGAAAAACTTTTTTTTTTCCCTGACATGTGGCCACTCTGTTATTTTTATCATCTATTTATCATTCTCTGAGAAATTATACGAACGCTGCAAATTTCTTTACAAGCTGCTTTTCTCTGGCTCGCGTGTCTTGCAGCCAATTCGAAATAAATACCAGGATGCTGTGTCTGAACAGCCGGAAGCCCTTGTCTAATCGCCTCGTCAAATAATTCAGCGAACGTGGAATGTTGACTCGACATCCACGCGTGGTGTTCAAATATTAATTCCTTAGGACCCGTTCTTGTTTTAAATCTAAAAAATAAATGGAACAGTAGTTGTGAAATTAAAAAAATATAAATACTATATATGAAAATACCAAATTATCCTCGATTTAGAGAGCAAATTAAACTCTAAAATACCTTTCCGTGTGACTTTTGAACTGAGTGATTGCGTCTTTTGGAAGATTCAGAAGGAACATTAATCTACAGAGTTTGTAATTAATAAAACTCGCTATTGTCTTGATTTCCAGCGCGTTTGTGTCGACCATTCGAATTTCCGTTAAATTATTGTATGCCTGCTGATAGTGCCTTGAAATAAATAAAATTAAAATTAATATTATTAAATAGTATCCGATAATATCACAAAAAGAAAGTAGATCATTTACTTTTGAGCTGTGTGTAGTTCGTGCTTCAATTCATTAAAAAATCCCATTTTGAACTGATGTCGAACAAATAAGTATTGATGAGCCGTTTTGTTTAAATGTTCTCGATGACCTTTCACGATTCGATATTTCTGGTGATAAAATCCTTGGGCCATGTCGTTAAATGCACCTTCTAATCTGAAATTATAAGACAAATGTTAATCTCGTCAATCATTTCATTTTAGGCGATTTTAAAATATAATAAGACATACCTAGCAATATATCCCATAAGGTGATCTCCGTGAGGTAAAATGTACAAGGATTTTGCTGGAACTTCACATGCTGTGCAAAGAGCAGGCGCTCTTTCAGGTGCGAGGACATCTTCCGTTCCTGGAGGTGCTGCATGTCTCTGAATTAATACTATCGCTATTTTCGTGTTTCTTCCTTCTAAGGCGGTTCTAAAAAAATAAAATCCACATAAATTTTATTTAATTTAACTAGCAAACCAGGTGAATCCTTTCTGAATTTAATTTATTCCTCATATTTACCGAAGTGAATGAACTCGAGAAGCACATTCCATTTTCTTTTCATTCCACATGGGGTCGTTCCAGTCCAGGTCGTAGAAAACGACAACAAGGGCTGGAATTTCGTTTAGATATTTATTCATCCAGCTGCGTTTCAAAATTCCCTTCGGAATGTACCATTCGTACGAATTTCGCTAAAAAATTCAGTTTTTCATTAGAAAAATTGTATTTTATTACGAGTAAATTTGAGATTGAGAGAGAGAGAGAATTACCTTCGGTTTTACAGTCGGAAATTCGTGAGTTTCGGGTAATAATTTGTATTGAATTGCTGCACAATCGGCGCGACGATTATTGATAAATGCTTCCCATACCGATTTATGAACTGCATTTGATGTGTCTAATCCAGTTATGGCTACAAAAGCCAAAGGTCTGGCTGCCAATTCTCCTGGTAATTCGGACATCTTCAATTGCTGTAAATTAGAAACAATTTTGAAAGGTTTTAATTTAAAAGGAAGCCATTTCCTCGTTTTACACAATAATAATCAGAATTAAATATCTTTTCAGTCTGTAGATCTACTCTTTTTTGTAACAGAAGTCTGCCTACAGAGAACATAAATAAATTTGATACATAAATTTAAAAAAATTAAAACATTTTTAATTTATTGAATAATTTTAATAATAATAATAATATTAATAATAATAATAATAATAATAATAATAATAATAGACGTATATTATATGACAATTTTTTAATTTTTCGTCTAATCAGATATATTATTAATTACCTTTGGTCAAATGTTTAACTAATAATATTTAAATATAAAATTATCTGAATCGAAAATATGAATCTTTTTAAACTGATTTAGTTCCAAAAGAACCAAATTTACCCAAATTTCAACTTGGAAGTTCAATCTTTGATAATTAAATCCCCAGATTAATAAATTAGTTCAATTAAATCCTAAAATTATAAACCGTCGTCCCGAAATAACAAGGAGAGTAAAAGTTGAAGAATCCTAACAATTAAAATCAAATTTAATTGTCAAAAAATAATAAATATGTGAACTGTTATGGATCTGTCAAAAATATCAAATATTAATTTTTTAACTCACCGATATAATCCTAATTTACGTGAAAGACTCACAATCCTGTTCTAGCACCGTGAATCACTTTAATTTCATTATGATTAACATTCTAGTTTATTTAACATTATAAATAAGAGAGTAAAATAAAAAACAATATTTTTGTAGGTTAGATAATTTAACCTGTCACTCGATAAAAGGAATCTGGAATGCGGAATTCTGAACTCTGAATTCTGGAACCAGAAATATCGAATTTGAACCGGAAATTCCATACAAGAATTCGCATTTATCTAATGCGCATGCGTTGCGCATTTCATGCGGAAATTTTTAAAATATTAAAGATGTTATTTCAATTATTTCTTATTATTAATAAGTAATATCAGGATAATATAATATACAGGATTTGTGACCAAATTCTATTGTATAAATATTGTACTTAATGTACTAATTGTTCTTCTTATTTAACAAAGTACAATTATTTTTTAATTATAATTATGTAGTAACAGTTTTGTAATTTCAAAAATTCCCGCGAAATGTCAATAAATGTGCGTTTTCTGGCGCATGCTCGTTACCAATTGGAAGATATTTTGGGGCATTGTTGTTTTGTATACAATTTCAATTTTAAATTTGACAGTTGAACTTCCGAAAAAGTGGAAAACGGTTGTTGTTTTGTGAAGGGCGTTTTTAATCATTTTTTATAGAGTTTAATATCCAATTTGAGTAAAATTATTGTTCTAAACGAGGAAGAATAATGGCCGAATTCAAAACTCCAAAGAAATTCCAAACTCCGGAAAAAATGCCGCCTCCAATTAGAATTCCACCCTCACCTTTTCTTCAAGAATTAGGTTATGGTTGTGGTATGTATATTTTTCTGATTTTTAACAAATATCTCTATTTTTATTATTTTTTTTTCATTAAATGGGGATAATTAATACAATGTGACTGCTGAATTATTTAATTGGGAAAATTTGGAATAATGTTTTAAGGGTTTTAAGGAAATGCAATAAAAACCTGGAATTGTCAGGGGCGCATCAAGAGAGGGGGCATGGGTGCTTTCTCCCCACCCTAAAAAAAGAAAAGAAAAAAGGCCCGTACTCGAATTTCTCAGATAAAGTAATATGTAAGTTATATAACTATTGTATAATTTTCTAGTTATTGCATAGCCCCTCCCTCTCCAAAAAACCCTTCTCTTGATTCGCCCCTGGGAGTCCCACTTTTTTTATCAAGAATTTTTTTAATTTTTAGTAGAAAAATTAATACCAATCACTGAATTAATTTAAATTTCAGAGGATATCATATAAAACTATTCAATTTTTAATGAGTTCCATTTGCAAAGCTTAAAATTTTAAAATCACGATCCTATTTATATTATTGAGGAAATTCTAGTTTAAAAATATACCAAATGAAATGATTTCTGAAAATTGATTTTGTTTAAATTCAAAAATTTGTAACTAAACCATTTTTAGTGTTTCTATACATAATTAATCAATTTTTTAGACTTTCAAGCATCTGAACTCGCAATGATTTATGTAATTTTGATTGCTTAACATTTTTAAATCATTAAATTTTAATCGTTTTTATTTTTAAATTGACGAATTGAAATTATTTAAGTATCCACTGGAATTTTTAGTTTAGAATTCGCGTGACAGAATAATTCGATTTAAAATTCTTCACTTAAGGGCATGTGATACTTTATCATAAGAGCAAATTAGTTATACCAATTATAAATAATGGCTTCTCATCTGATTGCCGAAGTTAAGCAGCGTTTAACCCGGTTAAACTCGGATGGGTGCCGTCGTACTAAATGGGGGGTGTATTTATCAGTTTTTCAGCTGTCTTCACTCTTAAAATAATAATCAACAAAAAACCTCTCAGACTCTCAGGATGGACGTTCCTTCTGTACTCGTGGGGCAGTGTTACGTAGTAGATTAAAGTAATTAAATTTTTTTCCAGGAGTTCAAGTGTTTACTCTCCAAAGATCGCCAAAAGTTGGTTGCACAAGGTCCCCATGGGCAGTGAAAAAACGGAACAAACGAATAAACGATCCAAAGTATAATGAGAGAATCAGAGGAGAAGCTTCCATTCTTCGTCAATTAAATCATCCGAATATAATTGGCTTCCGGGGTTTCGCAAGTGGATCGAGTGGAGAACCTTGCCTTGTTATGGAAAAACTCGACGCGTCGCTGGGTATTAATTTATTCTTTAAAGTGAATTTATTTTGTAAATGGAGATTTTGAAAAATCCTTGGGCAGAGTAAATACCCGTGACTGATTAAAGAAATTTTTTTCAGGCGATATGATTGAAGAAAGAGCAGGAGAACTCTACGAAGCAAACGAGATTCTAAAAATTGGATTCGAAATCGCCAAAGGCCTCGAATATTTGCATCACACCGCACACATTTTACACGGCGATGTAAAAAGTTACAACGTCCTTGTTTCAAGCGACTATTCAATCGTAAAGTTGTGTGATTTTGGGGTCTCAGTTCCTCTCACAGAGTCTTTGGAAATGGATAAAACGAAGGCGGACGCAAGTTTCATTGGCACAGAGTGCTGGAATGCACCTGAAATTTTATTTGGTTATTACTACATAATATAATATTTTGTAGACTCTCAATTATTCTATATAATTTTATTATATTTATTTTCAAGATTTCGAGAGATAATTCCTAAGATTTTAATTATCGTATGTAGATTCATTTTCAATTAAATTTTTTTTAACTGTTGAAAAATTGTGCAAAACCTCAAAATATTTTTCTTAAATTCTTTGATAATCCATTGTTTTTTGTAACTTTGAATGTCTCTTTAAAATATTTGTAAACCTCTGAAAATAGTTTAAAGTACTTTGAAAAGTTCCTTAAATACTTAAAATCTTTTAAATTTCTAAGTTAAATACAATTTTTTCCGCAGAGGACGGACCAGTGACGAATAAAGCAGACATGTGGGCTTACGGTCTTGTTCTGTACGAAATGATTGCTCTCTCACCGCCTCACGTCGACTCCTGCAACACGGTTTCAGATATGATGAAAGAAATTATGGACGACGGGACTTTGGACGAAAACGAAGACCCGAATTCAAGTATGGACGTGAGTTATAATTCGGAACTCGACACATCGATAAGTGGACCCGGTAAAAAATTATTCCTATATTTTCTTTTATTTTTCTTTCAATTATTTTTTTATTATTATTTTTATTTTTCAATTCTTTACATTTAACATTTGAACATTTATTTTTCCAGGCACGCGGCCGCTTTTGCCATCTTATTTTCTCGGCGATGGCTACGACCAGGTCCTAGAGATATTTTCGATTTGCACTGAACACGATCTCACAAAGCGGCCAACCGCAAAAGGCGTCGTGACTTTCTTCAAAAAAGCGGTTTTTCCCCAGAAGAAAAGAAACTAGTTCCTTATATTCAAGGAATTATCACAAATCCGGAGAGAATTCTATTTTCGTTAACGTAGCCTTAAAGATAGATCGCTATGATAATTAGAATAAGAAATATCATTGAGACGAGGCAGGCCAGTTTGATTTTTCTCTGCAATGAAGAAAGAAAATTTTCTTTAAGAAAACGATTAGGTAAGAGTACAATTTTTTATTTAAGATTCCAGCAAACCTTTCTGAGCCTTTCGCTCTTTTTCTTTGCTGTTTTGAGATCTTGGCCTCCGCTGTCGATGTTGTCGATTGTTTTGCCGGCGAAATATTCCACACTGTTTATTTGCTCGCCCTTGAATTAGAATTTTTATTTTTATATTCGTGTTTTATCTAAATTTTAATTAAAGCTTTACGAGCTTTTGATACTAGATTATTACTTGTTCTTGAATCAGGAAGGCTACGTCGACAAACATGTCTCTGATTTCGGTAATCGACTTCTCTAGTTTTTTCATTTCTTTGTGCCTTGTTTGAATATCGGACAATTGCTGTTTCGTGATTCGAATATCTGCTAAAATCTGAAAATTGGAACTTCAGTGAGGTTTCTTTTTATTCTCTATGACAGAAGACTGATGGATATTATTTTTAATCTCACATTATCTACGAAGAGACTCGTTTCTTCAGCGTCGATCATTTCTTCAAACTCTGCACTTGTGATTTGCCGTCTGACTAGAAAAAAAAATAATTTGTAGATTATTTTTGTTTTTCTTTTATTAGTTTTATTTATCATTTTTTGCGCGACTTACTCAAGAGTCTTTGTTGTTGCAATAAGGATGTACATTTGTCGTGGTATCTTAATAAAGATTCGTTATAATCTTGAATAGTGTCTGAATAGAGTTTCAACATCGTCGTGTATTGTAAAATTTTTACTCGCTCGTGTGCCGGACCTTCCGCTGCACTTTCGATTGTCAGGTCATCGATTTTTGTTGTTTGCTTTCCCATTTCTGAAATATTGTCAATTATTTATTAGATTAGGTTACTAGGTTATTAGATTATTAATTAGATTAGATTAGAGCTTTCTGAAGATTTTCATTCCAAAGTTCTACGATTTTGTAGACTAGATTTTTTAAAAATATTCAATCGCTAATTCATTTACATTTAAGAATATTATAAAAGATTTAAAAGTATTTTAAGGGATGATTTGCATGATTTTAAGAGATTTAAAAGCATTTTAAGGCTTTTAACTTCAAAACTTTCCCACTAAAAACACGGGAAATACTAATAATTTAGAAAATGTTAGAATCAATATTCAAATTTTCCCGCGTAAAACAGTTCAAAATACATATTTAATGTTTTGACTTTTGATTAGTAATTAAATCAACTTAATCCACTTATTAAAAGATAAGTACAATATTCAGTAATGTTACATTACATTACTATCATTATACAAAAATATCTTTGCTTTATATAATAAAAATATTTACATATTTCCTAGAAATTTGAACGCTTCTTTGACTTCAGAGTTCATCAACTTCCGGTTCAATTCCGTTCCTATTATTTACGCGCCTTCTCGTTGTTTTTTGTGTATCAACATGTGTGAATGAAAAATCGTAAAAAAGACGAGTTTTATCATTTAAGTTGTTTAATTTCCTCATTAAAGTTAATGAAAATCGAAAATGGAACGTTTTCAGATTTTCGAAAGGTTTCGATTAAATAATTTGGATCCAGAATGGACAGAATTGATCTGGAATGAGGAATTCCTAACCTTTCCAGATCTTCCTGAAGAATATTTTTCCTTTCTCGAATTTGAGAATTTGGAAAACTTGTTGATGGAAACCTGTTCAGTGGTCAAAAAATGGATTTCAGAAGACAGTAGTGAATTCGAAGTTAGATGGCAATCCTTAAATTCGCTCGGGATTAATTTTCGTGGATTGTTAGCATTTTTAGGGTATTTTATGAAAGTTGGACAACAAACTGGAGCTGACGAAGATAACCGACAATCTTGTCTTCGCGCTTCCAGTTTATATTTTATGCTTCTGGCTGTTCCAGGAAGTAATGTTTATCAAGTTTTCCATCCTAATTTGTACCAGAGGTAATTATGTAAATGGTACTTATTAGAATTAAATCCCTAGATCTTTAAAATCCTGAGAAGAGTTTCAAAAATCCCACGAAATCCATTCTGGTCTTTTAAATACATTGGCAGGTTTGTGCGGGAATTTAAGGAAATCCCGGACTTGAAAAAAAAAACCAGGAAAAACCGCGAATTGTCCTTGATTTTATTTTTGATGCGGGAAGTGGATTTCTGGTTTGAAAAAACCAGAAATATTTTGCTTTTGAATTTTCAAATCTTTATAACCCTTGAAATCCCTTAAAAATTCGACAATTTTTCCAAATATGAAAAAAAAAACTTCACACTAATCAATTAAAACCATTTTCTGTTATAGAGCAATCGAAACTTTCAAACTTTCCCACCACCTGACATCTCTGCCAAAAAAATCGACGAGATCCCGCGAGATCGAGGATTTATATCTCAACGAAGAAGAAGGCGACGAAACTCTCGCACATTCCGAGCAAGTCACATTGACCAAAGCACTAAACTGTATAATGTTTGATCTCATTACAATGCTGAAAACATTTTACTTGCGAGATAAGCCTCGATCTTTAGACATCACAGTTCAGTCTCTCATCGAATCCTCGAAACTTGAAACGAGTTGCAATCATTTTCAAACACACAACAAACCAAGAGACGCTTCCCTCACGTCTTTATCCTACAATGCCTATGTTGCTCTTCAAGAATTATGCAATCCGAACCACGGCCCCGTCGATTTGACGATACAATTAATTGCAAAATACGTCTTGCCTCATCTTTCTTCAACTTACACGGAACTGCCTCAGAAATCTCTGGTCGTTGTTCAAGAAACAACGATACAATTTCTGAAGAATTTGTCAGACTCGCATGGATCTGAGGCTGAACCTGGAATTTTGACTCTTATTCAGCATCTCATGGCTAACTGTCCAGACAGACTCGAGTTTCGACAGAAACAAGCGGCGGCTGTGGCGAAATTGATAAATATCTGCAGAGAGGATCTTTTCTTAAAGGCGATTGAAAATCTGGTTTTATTCTCGTTTCACAATAAGGTCGTTTGTAGGATTTTTGCCCAGGAAATAATATCCAAGTGCTTGAGTGAGATGATGTTGCATAATTCGGATTCTGAAGAGAGGAGAAAGGCTAAGAAGATTCTTGTGGCTGTGACTTTGGGGCGATGTGTCGACTCCTCGAATTTAGTATGAATTCAGTTTTTACTAGTTTCGAAAATTGTTTTAGCTAACTATTTAGCTATTGTTTTAACTAACATTATCCCTAATTTTTTTCAGGTAAGAGGACGAGCGATGGCGATAATTGCCAGCCTTACAGAGCCAGAAAATCCGAATCAAGTAATAATCCACAACATCCTCAAGTCTTTGGACAGAAGCCAACCGTTTCCACCAACTCTGGATCAGTTAAAACAATCAATTTTCGAAGACATCGATCCCCTCCCAGACGCCTCCTCGATGTATTCCTTCCTCAAAGACAGACTCGAAGACGAAAGAGCTGCAGTTCGTCGCAGCGCTTTGCAAGTTTTTCGCAACATCATCAATCTCTTCCCCGCAATCGTCGACGAAATCGCCCCGGAAATCGGTCTCCGCTGCCGAGATCCAGCCTTAACCGTCCGCAGTTTCGCTATCCAAGTCCTAACTCAACTTCTCCAGGAAAACCCAGAAAACTCAAACCTCATCGACTCCTGGATTCGATCAGTCGTCCCTCAAGTCTTCGATATCGAGCCCAAAGTCCAGGAAAAGGCTCTCGAGTCCCTCCAGATTTTGATTCTCAACGAAATCAAATCCGCCTCCAACATTAGACAAACCGAGAGAACCAGAGACTCTTTACCCTGGATTATTCTTGATAAACTGACTAAAGAGAAGATGAGAAAGCACCTCTCGAAAGCCTGCGAACTCTGGAAGAAGTCCGAAGTCCTCAGCAGATCCTTGATCTCCAAGGTCGAAACTCACATCGACACTGAGAATAATATTCCAGCCTGGGTTCTTCTAGCCGCTTTCTCAGAAACTCTGCAGCTTCCTCTGATGGACAGACACTTCTCTGATTACAAAACTCTTCTCCGGGGGACGGATTTCTGCGCGAGGCTGAAGCTCGAAGTCCTGAGGAACTCCTGGCCTTCCATGAACCGCGACTTCCTTCAGCAACTCTGCTCGGACCTCATCAAGTCTCTCAGCAAATTTGAAGTGAACCTGGCGCTGATCAGCATCTGCTTTGACATATTTTCTGGTGTCTCGAAAGAACTGGAGAAGGATTCCGAGGAGAAGATGAGGGAGTTGATGAGATTGTGCGAGATCCAGATCGAGAAGATCTTCGAGAACGACAAGGAAGAGGCGCTCGAGGCTGGGCCAGTTTATATCAAAGCGATGTGTACTCTGGGCCACGCGGCTTTTCTTTGCACTGCCAAAACTTCTTCTTCGACTCTCCGGACTCTCCAGGGTCTGCTTTTGCAGTGGGAAGACATTCCAGAGCTTCTGCAGTCCAGGAAGGAAATGCAGGCCTCGGCGATCGTTTTGCTGGGTCAGCTGGCGATGAGAGACAGAGAAATCGCCGAGGAGACCATGCCGATTTTTGGGAAGCTGATGTCTGTTAATTATCAACAGGATGATCTTAATGTGGAAAATGCAGGTTTCACAGGTCGTTACCTATTTATCTTTTTTTTTTTATCATTTGTCCTATTAGATACATAGTTTTTATAGATTATTTAACAGATTTTATAAGCTTTCCAAGGATTTCGAAGGATTATAAATAATTTCCCATTTTTAATATCTTTTTTTGAATTACACTAGGTGCTGCAAAAACTGAAGCTGAGTCGGCGAATAAAGTCAACTCAGCGAAGACACTGGCAGATCTTTGCGTGAGATTCACGGCTCTAGTTGAATGCTATCTTCCGGATATGTGCGTCAGTATGAAGGATCCAAATCCACTCGTGAGGGAAGTGATAGTCGTGATTTTCATCCAGTTGCTACTCGAGGATTTTATAAAAGTCAAGGGACCTTTTTTCTTCCACATACTGACGATGTTGACAGACGAGGACGAAACTATCCGTGAATTGACTGTCTTTCTCATCAAGGAACGACTCCTAGCGAAGAATAAAACTCTCGTTTCGCAGCAGTTTCTGAAGAGTATTTTTCACTACAACGACTGCCAGTCGTTTAATAAATTCTCTGTCCAGACGATGCGAGAGAGGGAGAAAAAGGCGTTGACCTTGCCTGGAAAGGCGAATGAAGCTAAGAGGAGAATTATTTACGATTTTATGTTGGAACATCTGGACCCACCGGGAAAATTGAAACTGATTTGTAGAATGACGAGTGAAATTCTCGCTGGCGTTTGTAATAAGAGTATCGATGTGAAGTTGGAAGCAGAGGCGTCGATATTAAAAGATGTTTTGTATATTTTGTCGAGTGAGCATTTGCAGGCTTCACTCTGCAAACAAACGGAAGATGACGGACAGGAAGAAACGGGAAATGTTCAGAGTACTCCGAGCAATAATGCAATTAATGTGATTGTTGAGGGTATTAAGAAACACAGGTTGGAAGTTTTGCTACCGATTGTTTTGAAATTAAAGTTCAAACTGGCGGAACTAAAGTCGCCGCTGCTGGTTGAGGTTTCTAAGTTTTTTGTGAAGATTGTCTCGGAGTATAATAAGGAGCAGCTTTCTGCGCTTTTTAATGAGTATCCGGATTTGGAGAAAGATATCGAGTTGGATACGAGGTGGGTTTCAGTTAAATATCAATGAATTTATAAAAAAACGATTTTTTTTGACAATTTCTTTCCTTTTCTTTTGCAGAAAATATGGGAAAAAGGCTCACAATGACGAGGAATGCGAAATGGAAGAAGTTCCACCTTCATCAGAAGACGAGAGGATTTCTATGAATTATAAAAACGTCCTAAATCGAACTCCCAGGATAGTTTTGAGGCGACTTTCTACTTTAATGTATTCCGAAGGTGGAAAGCCTTTAAGTCCACCAAGAACTGGTGCCGAATTTTCACGCCCTGGGACTCCTAGAAATTTAAATTTCTCGAGATGCTTGAGTCCAAGACAAAGGCTCGAATCTCCCGAACCTGGACCAAGTCGCAGTTCACCAAGAAAATCTTAAATAATAATTCTTGTAAGTATTTTTGAATTTTCTCCTCACCTGTTAATTTGCTCTGAATTCGCTTAGCCGTTTGCGAAATGGTGAAGATTCGGTTCTCCAGTTCCATTTGAATGCCTAGAAGTCATTTTTTAAATGGAAAAAATAGAGTTTTAATTGTTTTAGTTTTTAAATTTTTTAATTAATTTTTTTAATAATTCTACTTACTTTTATCTGTGTGAGTCAGAACGTTGTTTTGCATTTCTTTCACCTTTGCAATATTCTCAATGAGCAGTTGAATCAAATTACGAATTTCCTCTGCCTGGAATTGTAATTTATAATTTGCAAATTTTGGAAATCTTTAAAATTTATGTACATAATTTAGAGATTTTCAAGATATTTAGGATATCCAAGATATTTAAACTTGTGAAATTCATAAGTATTAATGATTTCTAAGGTGTCCCGAATTTTTAGAATTAAAAAAAAAATTAAAACTACCTACATCTTCGAGAACTTGATTAAGTTTCTTGTCCTGTCGAATTTGAATGTGCACATCTTGTAGAAAAGAGTTGCTTCTTTGAAGAAAAGAATCTCTCCTCTGCCTCTAAATGTATGAAAAAAATCTACTTTTAGCCGTTCTTTTAATTTAAAAAATCTTATAAAACAAAAGATATCTTCAATTAAAATACAAACTGCACACAAGTCGGGCATCCGATCGCGAATCATTCTCGAGACTCAACAAACTGAAGGCGAAATATAGAAGCCCAGCATGTCTCTATCTTGTTATCACACTTATCAGTTCGCAGGTAACGCTTGATAATTTTTATCAGTTTCGTCATCGACCTTAAAGCTGCATTTTAGTATCCGTTTTCATTACAGAATGCAAAGATGTTCACAAGACGCGATCTGACACACTTCCTTACTCACAGGATGAAAAATGACTTGCATATTAAACAGAAAAGAAAATGCAAACGTTGAATACAAAGTGCAAACTCTTAGAAAAAAAAATGTTTTTTTTTACCTTGAAAAGATGGGATCCGTAATTAATAACAGTAAATGAGAAAAAAGCTCATTTATTGAGAGAGGTCAGAATAAACATTGGTATAAAATTTTATTGCTCTTTACAATGTACATAATTTATATTTATATTTATATAAATCTTGGAAATCTTAAATATCTTCGTAAATATTTAGTAAAAAATCTTGGCAATTCTGAAACAAATTTTTAGAAAATTTAAATATCGGTAATTTCTTAAAAAACTTTGAAACTTAAATATCGGGAAGTCTTAGATATCGGACCTGTAATTAATAAATAATAACGGTAGATGAGAATAAAAACTCATTTATTGCTAGAGGTCAGAATAAATAGCTGTATAAATTTTCATTGTTTTCTACAATGTACATAATTTATATTTATATGTATATGTATAATTATATATTTATATATTTATATATAACTTTGTAACGATAACAGATTTTGTAGATTAGAAATATTAGGAAGACTCACAAAATACTTGAGTTGCTACTTAAAATTACGTTCGTAACTGGGAAATTATTATACATAAATTAATTTTTAATCTAGAACGATTTCATCTCTAATTTCAATCACTAGTTTTTTTATTATCCACTTTCTAAATTCTAAGGACGTTCTCTTGTTTCTTCGTTTTTTTAAATTTTAATTGCGCAATCTAATTCTAAGTCCACTAGCCACATTCATTTTTTCGGTGCACTTTAAGGCATTTCAGTCAGTCTTATAGAATTTTTTTCTCTTTAACAATGGACACTGCCGATTCGATTCTTTTAACGATAGTCACTGCGCAATTTATGATAAATTAACTCACATCGCAAATACTGAACGGTACAACCTCCTTTTTTATCTTCAGAAAAAACTGTGCTCGATTTAGAGTTTTTTGAAAATTCATTTAGGTTTAAGTAAATAGACAAGATTTCGAAACCTGGATTTTTGTCTCAGATTTTAATAACTACATTTTCGATCTTTACACTAAGTTTCGAAATCTTTAGAAGTCGATTGGTTTTCAATGATTTTTAAAGCAGATTAGTGCGGAAAAATAAGTTTTTTCGAGGCTTTAGCTTTACAACAATTCCTACAAATATTCCTAGTCTCTTATTTACAATAAAAATATTGCACGAGGTGCAGAACTTATACCTTCAGACAGGTTTCATAGACTTTCTCGTATTCAACTATTTATTTTTTAAATCAACCTTTATCATAAAAAATTTCAATATTTAGTTGAAAAGCCAGTTTTTTTATTGAAAAATAAACTATTCTCTTGACACTCATTTTAATTGAAAATTTTTAAAAATTGAAAACCAAATTTTTTGGTTGAAAATTAAACTATTCTTGGTTGAAAATTGATTTTCTACTCTGAAACCTGTTGAAATTTTTACCGAGCTCTTGGCAACTTAGAAATTTGAAGGCTGAATTCTTATCCTATAATTAGTTCAGATTTCTTAATTTTCTTTTAAATAGAGCTCTGAATCTCCATTCTATATTTTCTTTTTGGATATTCAAGTATTAAAGTGGGTCGGTCCTCTGCCTTACTTTTTCTTTTAGATAATTGGCGACCTGATTCTGGGAGTGTCTGATGGCAAATTGAAGAGGCGTGAGACCTTCCTGGTTCATCAAAAGGGGATCAGCACCAGCGCCCACGAGTTGTCTCGCTACTGTCATGTGTCCTATTAAAGCTGCTGCATGAAGTGCACTTTCCCCATTCTGACATCGAAAAGAAAAAAAGATTTTTAGGTAGGAAAAAAAGTATATTATGCACCAAGGGGAAGAAAAAGGACTAAAAATGGACAAAAAGGTTCTTTTTATTCCCTAGGGCTACAAAGTATTTTTTACCCTCTGGGGACTATAAAGTACTTTTTTTACACCCTAGGGATTAAAAGGTCCATTTTTCTCAAAACTACTTGTTAGTCCCCAGAGAGGGAAAAGTAGAGCTTTAGCTCTTCATATGCATGAAAAACAAATGAAATTATGTTCGTTTTAGAAAAAAAATTGTAAATTATTTTTTAATTTAATATTTAAAAAAATGTTTCTTACGGGAAGAATACCGAGCGATGGTCGATATTTTAGTAGTTCTCCAATCACTGCTGAGTGACCCTTGTGTGCCGCTTTAAATAAGGGCGTCGCTCCATCCTGAAACGTAGATAATTTTTAAAATTTTATAATAGGAGATAATTATTTTTTCTTTTAATAAAAAAAACACTTACGTGTCTCGTGGCATCTACTTTTGCTCCAGCTTTCAGGAGTCTCCTGACGACGTGATCGTGGCCCATTTGAGCCGCAATCCACAAGGGAGTTGCACCGTCAGTTCTCGTCGCGTCCGTTTTTGCGCCACGTTCTAAAAGGAGTTCCAAAATTCGAACGTGGCCGTTTTGGGCAGCTATAAATAAG
Source organism: Synergus japonicus (assembly GCA_900474275.1). Taxonomy (NCBI): domain Eukaryota; kingdom Metazoa; phylum Arthropoda; class Insecta; order Hymenoptera; family Cynipidae; genus Synergus; species Synergus japonicus. The sequence goes on from UCOH01009922.1 coordinate 52,633, forward strand.
GCAGTGGCGCCATCCTGGAAAAGGTAAAAGTCTTGTGAGTCAGCAAATATAATATAGTAATTTTGTTATCATTTCTAGTCTTCGATTTACGGTTAGAGGTTGGGTTAGATTAATTGAGTAAGCTATGATTTAAATTTAGTTTTGGATCGTGTTTGTAAAGTTTGATTCGGTTCAAGTTACTTTAACGACTCTTTGGCATGGCAAGTTTGAGGAATTAATTTCTATTCGGAGTGAAAGGCACTAAGTATAAAATAATTTGGGAGTTATTATTGCGGGAGTTAAAGAGAGTTTAGTTTAATTATCTACGAGGAAAAATGAGGCCTTTTAAAAAAGAGGGGAATGTTATTAATATCGGAATATTAAGGGCATGGATTCAAGTTTTAACTTTAAAATTCGAACTCTTCATTTTATAAACTCAAGGGTACTTTTTGACTAAAAGGGACCTTTTACTCCCTAGGGGCTAAAAGGAAGTTTTTTACTCACTGGGGATTAAAAGGACCTTTTTTTCTCCTTAGGGACTAAACAGTACTTTTCACTCCCTACGGAGTGAAAAGTACTATTTAGCTTACGAGCTTTGAGATTAGAATTTGGATCCAACTTCCTTAATACAATCGGAGTATAAATTATTTAAAAAAAGTGTGAAATGAGTATAAAATTCTCACTTTCATGTGTGCGTTCACGTTGGCACCTCTTTCAATTAAACCTTCGACTACATCGAGATGTCCGCATTGGCAAGCGACAAACAAAGGCGTTCCTCCGTCCTTGTTGGGATAAAAAATTGTTATTAGAATAAAATCTTTAATTTTAGTATCTAGAAACTTAGTATGGACTCGAACCGCCGATGTCGGTAAGTCGGTAACAGGGATCTAGGTTTATTTGTAATTTTATTCTAAATTTAAATACTTACAATACTGCTAGAATCGACGATTGCCCCATGTTCCAAAAGAAGGGCCGCTATGTCCATAAAACCTCCTTGAGCCGCAAAAAAAAGGGCTGTCGTTCCAGTCTGTAATTAGAAATAATCTAAGTTATTATAGGTTTAGTCTAACATAGTTTTAAACTCTCGAAATTAGTTTCTTTTTACTATAAATAACTCGATTTCTATTTTTATCTTTAGAATTGTTTACATTCCGAATTTTGGTTTCGATTTAGGAATATATTTTCGGTAAATTTATATTAGGAGGGAAGGAGAAAATAAAGGTTCATTAACAGATTATAAATAATGTATGCGGGTCAGATTTTTTATATTTAAGTATTTAGTTAGTTGAGTACTTCAGTAATTTAGAATTTAGAGAATTTTGGAGTAATTTTAAATCCCAGAACTTTTTTAAGTAAAAAAAAATGTTAAAACGCTTTTAAACTTATAGTTTTTAAGGTAATTAGATTTAAAGACTAGTTTATATTTAAATTATGTAGAATATTGTTGCTAGGGAATTTAAATTTTGGGTTTTATAGGACCTTTTAAAAAATTCCCTATCTTTTTCCAGATTTTCCAAATCATTTTTCAAAATTCTGTATTTAATTTCTATTTTTTGTAGAGTTGCCACCTGTCAGGGAAATCAGGGAAATTTCGGGGAAATGTGAGTAGTTGTCAGGGAAAATAGAATTTGACGAGATTTTCAATAATTTTAAAAGATTTAGTGAAATTTTAAAGAACTTAATGAAATCTTAAGAGATTTTTCAGAAGAGACTTTCCCTGGGGACTAAAAGGTATTTTTTATTCCCTAGGAATTAAAAAGTACTTTTTGACTCAAACAATTATTGAAAATTGATTAATTGTTATTTTGTTTTACTTAAAAATTTACGATTAAAAAATAATTTTTTCTCATTTTCCTGCTCCTATTTTTATACCGTTTCGTTGACCTTTTCTGGCATTTTGTGCAAGGACGCGTGTTAGTGCACGAGAAACACGTGAAGGGGATAGGCAAAGACTCGCGGAAATTGAACGGTGTACTTTCACCGCATCTTATCTATATATATTTATCAACGAGGGTCGCTCGGACTAATTGATCTGACATTTTTGATACACTATCGCTTTTCTTTATAAGTATCTTTTGCTTTTTTTAACGGGTGATTCTAAGGATTTTTAAGGGATTAAAAAATACTTTAATCTTTCGTTTATGGGATATTAAATAATTTTCAGGGATTTAAAAAGATATTAAAAAAATTGTCAAAGGATTTTAAATAGTTTCGAGAGCTTAAAAATTTCTTTAAAATTTCAAAGAGATTAATAAATGAAAATATAAATAATAAATTAAAATTTCAGTTTCTAGTTTTTAGAAGAATAATAATTCTTAAATTATATTCAATTCATAATTCTTTTTAAAAAAGGCGTTACACACTAGAAATTTTATTCATTCATTAATATATATTAATATTTATATATTAATGAATTAATATATTAATAAATATTAATATATATTAATGAATAAAATAAATGAATGAATAAAATTTATAAAAAAGTAACATAATTAATCTTTTATTTTATTCTAGTGTATAGCGTTTTTTTTTTTAAAGAGAAATATGAATTCTATAAAATTTAAGAAGTTTCTAGGAATTTTAAGGATTTTTGACGAATTTTATTAAGGAATTTCGAAGGTTTTCGTGAATCTCGATCATTTTCCTTGTGCGAGAATATTTTGGATAAACTTTTAAATTCTCGAAATGCATCAATAACTTTAAAACCAATTCTATACTGTGTACTAGAAAGCAAGCGATTCATATCGAAATTGTCGACTAGTGATCTTAATCTAATCAATTTCTAGTGCTCTAGTTTACTGCTAAAAATGTCCCAACAAAAAAAGGCATTAATACAGATTTAAAAACAATTTTCCGAAAAAGCAATCTAAATATTTTTATTTGACAATTGAAAATTTTATTGAAAATCATTAAATTCTTCTGTATTCCTTAAAAATTACTTCAACATTTTTAAAATCATGAAAAATTTCTTGAACTTCTTTAAAGTCTCGTCGGAATTTCGCTATTTGACTTCAGAATTATATATTATATGAAAGCAAATAGATGCACATGCGTAATTATGTAGACAACAATAGATCAATTACGGTAGAGTGCTCGCTTTTTCTATGAGGCATCTGACCAGACAAGACTCGATAAAAATCTACTTTGCATGCTGAATACTAATAGTCTGCACACAACATACATTTATACATACATAAATAAATTCATTCATAAATACATACAAAACGAAAAAATGCATAACTTTAATATTACAAATTAAAGGTATTTTTTTTCCTTCTAGGGACTAAAAGGGACTTTTTACACCCTAGGGACTAAAAGGAAGTTTTTACTCCCTAGCGTCTAAAAGGAACTTTTACCTCCTTCGGGACTGAAAAGTACTTCTTAGTTTGTGTTCTTTTTACTTCCTAGGCTCTAAAAGAAACTTTTTACTCCCTAGTGATTAATTAAATTTTTTTTTCTTTTTTAGAGACTAAAAAGGACTTTTTACTCCCCAAGGATCAAAAGGTACTTTTAAATCACATGAGACAGAAACGGACAACTCCCTTGGGAGTAAAATAGACAAAAAATATAGCGAAATAGCAAACAACAAATCCATGCAACTTGAATATCGTTTTTTCTTTGAGAAACAGACGGAAGTTGTTTATATATAGACACAACAATTAGAGAATTGCTTTGACATCTTAGGTGTAAATTTCTAACGATCCGAGGAACATTTTTAGATTCTAGACCAGGTGTAGACTTGTCTTATAGAAAGTGCGCTGGTCGAGAGTGAGATTCACGTTCTTACGTGGATTGGATTAAAGACCGGTTGTTGACTTTGTTACGACATCGATAGGTGACTGGCCCTCTCTGACGGCCTTTAAAGTGCCATACAGACATTCTTTCACGTGCACAACATCATAAAATGAATCGAACGTGCTGCATAGAAAATTGTCTTAATCTATAGGGAAACAATATGGCACACTGAAAAACCTACTGAAAAAACCAACTAAAGTTAGTTGGGACTACTATTAAATTAGTAGTTCCTACAATTAAACTAGTTAATTTAATTGATAGAGTAGTAGTCCTTACTGTTAAATTATACATAGTAGGAATTACAGTTAAACTGGTTACTTTTATCACATAAAGTGGTTGTCCTTGTGTTAAAATGAGTAGTTTTCACTATTTATAACATAAGTATTAATTCTCGTGTTTAATAATTATTAAACAACCTTTAGAAAATTATCTGAAGGTTCGTTTTGTATAAAAAGTAATTACTATAGTATAGGTATTAATTGAGGTATTTGGAAAAACTAGGTTGTATTTTTTTTTACCTATTTTAAAGAATTTAAAAGTTTTTCGTGGAATTTTTAATACTTTCCCGTCAGGGAAAATTGGCTGAGTCAGGAAAAAGTCAGGGAAATGAAAAAATTGAATCTTGAGGCCACCCTGTAATAATTACTAATTTTTGTCAGTCAAAAAAAAACTACTAATTGAATTAGCCCTACTAATTCAAATTTATAGAGAGGGTTTAAATAATTGAAATTCAGATTATTTCGAGGAAAGAGAACTTTACCGTTATTTCGGTACTTGGCAGTTCTTGGATTTGATTTTTCAGGTCAGTAACGCGAATGTTACGTTCGAAAATTAGGCGAAGGCCAATCGATGGGTTGCTAAAAGGGAAGCAATAATTTATGTTAGTTAAGTGCTGTAGAATTTAAATTGCAACTATTAGTCAATTTCAGTTAATAATAAGAATACATAATACATAATAATAATAATAATAATAATAATAATAATAATAGTTTGTTATTAGGAAAGCACTTAGATAATTTAAAATATTCTTATATAAAAAAAAAAGAAAAGAAAAAAAATTGTACCTATTGAAATATTCTAGGCTACTATAGACTCCATTCAATATTCACAAAACTTCTTCTCTAGAGCGATCAGCAAATAAAAATAGTCCGGAATACGAGGATTGCGTAATATTTGACGTAGAAACGTCTATTCTACATATAATCCAATCCTAGAATCTTGCAAACAGATACACTCTGAAAAAAAATCTATAAAACTGATTTTTTTATTTACAAAAAATATTCTTTTAAAGAATTGTTTTTATTCAATTTTTTATTCAATCTTAAAATCCCTTAAACCACCTTGAAATCCTTTAAATCTCTGGGAATTATTAAAATTTTTTAAAAATAATATTATTATTATTATTTTTATTATACAAGAAATACACCTTCAAAGAATTATTTTTATTTATTCATTCTACTCTTCTGGCTTAACGAATAATAAAAAGCAAAATTTGCAGATTGAATAATGAATCACAAACTCGTTGCCAATACTTGAATATTTAAATTTGAAGAATTGATCGATACCTATTTTTAGCCATCTTCAGATCTTAAAAACACTCTTTTTGCAGGATTTTCCAGATTCTGTGACGCAAGATCCATTTTAAGTGGTGATAAAAAAATAAATTGTAAGAGCTTTTGTAAGGCTACAATTATGCACCAAGGACTTACTTAAGTGTGATTGAATCTCTTGGATCAACAATTTTTTCTATATAGAAGAGATTTTTCTCTTGTGCAGATTTTTAGAGTCAGAATTTTATTCTCTTTTTGAATTTCAGTTTCTCTTTGTGTTTCTAGATTAAATCAACGAGATGTAGATACGGTGAGTCCAGTGGCTCCTCTCTTCAAGTTTCACCGACCCTTTTATGGATAAAAAGGGTACTCCACAACTTCCTGATTTTTTTTTTTATTTTAAGAGCGGAACTCTACTCTAGACCTTTTTGTTCTCAAAAGAGAGCCGAGCCAGGATCGATGCCGAGTCACGTACTCGTTACGATGGTAATCCCTATTTTCTTCTTTCCACTAAAAAATTCAATTTTACCATTTTACTCAATAAATACTAGAATTAATTTTTTTTCTTTCTTTAGATTTGCTCTCATCTTGAATAAAGGCGTGTCTACAGAGCGAAAAAATATTTAACTATAATACTTTTTGCTTTAAGGGTGTTGGAGACAAGTTCTAATCTAAAAATTCGATTTCTTCATTTTACTCAACAAATATTAAGGTCGGAATTTTTTCCCTCTGTAGAATTAATCAGTTTTTAACGAGAATTATGCGTACAGAGCGAGAAAATATCTAATTCAAATATTTCAAGTTATGTTTGAAAAAAGATTAGCACTACAAAGCGAAAAAATATTTATCTATAATTTTCGTTGAGTAAAATGAAGAAAGGAAATTTTGAGCTTAAAACTAAATTTTAAGAGATTTTAAAGTTTCTTGTGGAATTTTAAAGGATCTCAAGAATACAATTTTCCGATTTTAGAAATATTTATTTTATTTTCATGAGTCTTTACAAGATTTTTTTACACCTGATAATATTCAATTTACAATAATAATAACAATAGTAGTAATAATAATACAACTAAATAGATACAAAATCCTTGACGCTAATTCTAGTCGCTATCGAGTCGACTAAAGTCGAGCCTTGTAACTCCGCCTCATTAATTTTATAAAGTTCTTGAATCTTCCCAAAATCCGAAAATTCCCCAAGCCTTTGAACTGGAACTGTTTCTCCTTGAATGGATTCCAAAATATTCGCCATCACTTTATCCTCTTCATTTTCCTCATGGATGATTCCTACCAGGATTTCCGAATGCTTGTCGACGGTCCCAAAAGTGTTCAAGGCCTTCGAGATGCTCTTCGTAATCGACAAGTTGTACAGAGTCTCAGTGTAAATCGACTTCGTTACGAGTTCTCCGAACATTTCTGAACATACGGCTTTATTAGCCGCAACGACGACTTGGAACGGATCTACTATCAAAGCCGGATTCAGCAAACAACATTCAAGTTTCCCAGACAAGACTTTTTTCCTGATTTCAGCTGTATTTTTCACGTTTGTGAACAATCCGAAAGTTATAAACTTCTTAGTTTGTGGATCCAGAGCAAATCTTAAGGTAGTCGTGTCCCCCATTTTGTTTTCTTCGATTCTGTAATATGCTGACTATAATTTTCAGATTTCAGAAAATTGCACAATTATTACCGAATTGCTGATACTTACAGACTTTGGAAATTCTTCTCGAGACCTTAGTCTTCTTTTTTTGAAAAAAATATCTTTTTAGACTTAAAATTGACCGATTTATTGCTAAAAAAACAGAGCTCTAATTTTTGACCGCGTGGTCAAAGAGGAACGATGACAATATGGCGGTCTAAATTCGGCGCATGCGCGAACTCGAGATCTCGAACGTATCGATTCTCGAATTCCCACGGCGGGAGATTTGAATTATTTATTATTTTTGAATGTTTAGAAATTGAATTGTATCGAAGGTATCTTTATTTAAAACTTTATCAAAATAGAATTAATACATTTTTATCTTTTTATAATATAGAGAGATCTTCCAACTAAATTTTCTTAATTCTTTTTTTCTTGTTTTTTCCCTTTTAGGATCAACGTATGGTATATATATATATATATATATATATTATATTGAGAAGAGAGAATTTCAAGTGGGGTTTAAATCCCAGGCAAGCCATTCATTCGTTACAGCACAGATTACAGAAGCAATTTAGGCGTTTAGGGGTCAACTTACCAGCCTCTTTGCATTAGGATCCGCCCCTTGCTGCAGTAATTCGGCAACTCCGTCGATATGGCCACCAGCCGCTGACAACATCAATGGTGTCGTCCCGTCCTATATAAATAGAAAATTATTTTTAAAAAAGGTATACAAATTTTAATAGAAGACGATTTATAGATTAAAAAAAAACAAAATAGATTTCCTCATTTTACTCAACAAATATAAAAATTATATATTTTTTCGCTCTATATCGCTATTCAATTTTTAAATAAAAATATGCGTACAGAGCGAAAAATATATAATTTTAATACATTGCGTGTGTGGGTAGATTTTTCAAAAAAAAGGAAAATTATCAGTTATAGAATATACATAATTAAAAAAAAAAATGGAAATTTTAAGCGATATGAGAAAAAGTCAATCATACCAACTTTTTGAATTTTCTTAAAAAATCCAAAGTTAAAATTTTGAGACAAATTCTTTTATATTGCTATAACTTTTTGAACTTTTATCCAAAATCGCTCAATTCTTTTGAAAGTTGTATCATGCTAAGAAACTAAAAATTTACACACATAAATACAGTTGCGTAAATTCGATTTGTCTATTTATATATCTTTCAAGTTTTTTTCTTGAGAGATCAAGGTAGACACTGACCTTGTCCTTGCAATCGACGTGAACTCGCCCAGAGTCCAGAAGAACTCGAAGACGTTTTGCGTCACCTCTCGCTGCTGCTAAATGCAGTTCCACGTCCCATGGCGATTCTTTCTGAAATTTAAAATAATTTTATTTTATTAAAATATGAATTAAAAAAAAAACTCTCCCCTTAGGTACTTTTTAAATTTTTTATTATAATTTTGATTAAATTAAGCGTTATGGAACCGTTATGTAACATACATGTAACCAATGTTACATAAATGTAACTGTTACATAAAACTTATGTTACATAAGTGTATCAACTGTTATATAAAAGTTACATTACATACATGTAACAACTGTTACAGAAACCATACGTTAAAAAATGTAACAAGTGTTACACAATAGTTACGTTACATAAATGTAACATTTGTTATGTAAAAGTTATATTAACACTCGTAACAATTGTTACAGAAAATTTATGTCTCATATGAATAACAAATGATACATAACATATATGTTACCACAATGTAACAATCGTTACAAAATATTTATATTTTAAAAAGTTATGTTTCACACATTTAACGACTGATATGTTGTAAAAAAATTACAAAACTTGATTGAAAATACATTTTATGACAATGGCAGGAATTTTTAAATATAAATAACTATTACTTAAATATCTATATTCAATACTAAAAAATTTAAGAGTAAATATTCAAAATAACAATTCGAGCTGAAAAAATATATAAACTAAAAGTAAATCTGACCACAGAATAGGAAAGTGAATATAATTAATTACCTTCATAGACATGTCCAAGCGAAATTGCAATCACGAACTTGAGAAATAATTTTTTTTTTGAAAATTCGAAATAAACTCACGCGAGCGAAACATTAAAAGTGCATTTCGATTATTTTGCATACGTGTCCGAGGTTCGATCACCTGAACATAGTGCATCTGAACGACTATTTAAAATTCAATATCGCAATTTTGTGGACATTGAGATAATTTTTGAATCTCGTTTGAAATTTGAATCAAATATTGGAAATTGTCACGAAACTTGGGACACTTCACATGTTCAATTTTCACTTTTTTGTCGCCTTAAACGTCAAATTCATTTTAATCGCGCTCCGGGTGACTTTAGTCAACGAATGATCGACACGGAATGCCCTCCCGGCTTTTAGACTTTAGTTGCCTTTTCAGTTTGAAATCTGCCTCCTGTTGGCGCCACTATGCAGACAAATTCTCGGGAAAGTCGATATTCCAGGTACAGGCGAATTCCGTCAGAGTTCGGTGGTAAACTCATTTTTTAAATGGATAATTTTTAAAAAATTGGCGATTTTTAGTTATTTTGAGTGACAAATGTGCTATTTTTATCAAATTAGCGGCTAGAATTGAATTTAGTGAAGACATTTGTCTTTTTGTGTCTTTTTTTTTTGTAAATTCTGTGAAAGTTACTTAAATGTTACATTAGAGTTACATAAGAGTTATATAACGAAAGTTGTATGAAAGTTACGCAAAAGTTGCTTGACAATATTGCAAAAATGTCATCTAAGACTATTAGTTACATAAGTGTTACATAAATGTTACGTAACATTTATTTAACAAGTTATGTAATACTTGCATGAATGTTATTGCAGAAATGTAATTAAGTAGCAGTTATATAGTAATTACATAAATGTTACATAACAGTTACGTAAGAGTTGCAGAAATGTTACATCAACAGTTTTCTAACAATTTCTACAAAGAAATTACGTAAATTTTATGGTAACAGTTAGCTAACACCACTTATACATAAAACATGACATTTACATTACAGATATATTACAGAAAAGTTTCTAGTGATAGTTTTTGAATTATTATTGTTAGAATAGTATTTAGAAAAAAAAAACACGCAAATTCGGAAGAATGAAAAAGAATTCAGAGAAATTCTAAAAATTTTGCGAAATTATTATTATAGTTATTATTATTATTATTATTATTATTATTATTATTATTACCTAAATTTTAAATTCGCGAAATTATAAATTCTAAATTATAAAAATTAAATTTCGCGATTTTAGTTACATTCGCGGTAAATTCTCGGTAATATTACCTGATTTCAAATTTTTTTTCCGATAATGAAGAATGCGCACTTTCCGACTGTTCAGTTACCGACAGAGTAAACGTCAAATAGTTTAAATGTGTGAATCAGTGTGGGTGTTGGTTTTATTCACTGATTTAGTTTCTTATCTGGCTTATCAGTGTTTATACTGATGATTACTTCTAGAAACGCATTGTTTACATTTTCACCATTTTCTAAACAATAGAATCATTTGTTTCTGTTCATCAAAAATAGGCGAATGAATGAAAATTAAATAAGGAACAGCAGACTGAAAAATAAAAGAAAGTTTTTGTGTACGTTTCTTTTATGTTAATATTTAATGTAATTAATCTACTTAATACATTTCTCTCTAATTTCTAACGAATTCCTTAGCATTACGCATTTTTTCATTCAAGAATTCAACTGAAAAATACAATAATCGTTAAGAATAAAATTTAAAAAACTTTACGTACATAACCTGTAATCTTCAGCAATTTTCGCTTTCTGTAAACAATTTAAATATTTAGAAATCACTTCTTCGTTGATAATTAATTCTCTTTAGGATTTGCTTCAATATTATTTTATGAAAAATGAGTTTTCACCAAAAATGTATTTTTACGAAAAAAAATTTATTATGTCTTTTATTATATTTATTATTATGTTATTTATTAATATTTTTCTTCAGATACGAAACGAATGGGAAATTCTAATACGAAAAGGAAACATTATGAGCATCGACAATATGCAAGTCAGGTTCGTTGAAGAATTTTAGTTTATTAAAAAAAAATAATCTAATAGACAAAAATCTAATTGTTATTAATTTTGTTTACAGTACAGCATCAGTGATATTTTTGGGAATCGATGTATTGGAAGTCCAGAATTATCCTACGAATCTTATCGACCTTGGTCTCGAATTTCTCGACGAAGGTGAAAAATAATATTGTGTTTAGAATAATTATTTATATTTTCCATCGTGCTAGGAATTCTGAAAGTATTTCTATACGATTACTTTTGAAAGTACTGTCAAATTAGAGACGAGTTGAAACCAAAACCTTCCAAATTGCAGAGTTCAGTCCTTTGAAAATCAAATAAATTAGAATCCGAAGCTTTTCAAGTTTCTATTTTTCTATTTTTAATAAGTTTGAAATAGTTTCTGAATTTACAATTTCTATTTTAGTTGGAGTGAAGGAACACTTAACGATCCCTTCAATTCTTCGAAGACAGCTTGGCCCGTTCCTCGATTTGAGGCGATGTTTCTTCCCGAATTTACAGTCAGGGAGGAACCCTTGAAGAATGATTATATTTTTATTGACATCATAGCGAAAGGCGCCTACGGCCGAGTCTATAAAGTACAAAAACACGAAACGAGGGACGTTTTTGCCCTGAAGGTTATCAGCAAAGCTAAAATTGTTGCTGAAAATGCAGTCTCTCAAGCCAAACAAGAGGTGTAAATCTTAATACATTTTTAGTTCTGATTCACAATTCAAAAGTATACAAATCTCTAAAACGTATACAGAACTGTATTAAGGCATCCAAGTTCTAATTTCAAATACGGAAAAACGTGTTAAAATCATATATTTTGTTGCTCTGTAAGCAAATTTATATTTAAAGCGTGAATAGCACTACAGAACGAAAATATATTTATCTCTAATACTTGTTGAGTAAAATGAGGAATTTGAATTTAGAGACTGGAACTTGGACTTGTTCTTGTAAATGTTGGTTATAAGATGTTAATTAATTGCTTTTTCAGGTTGCAATACAACGAGCAGTGGGTCATCATCCTTTTATAGCCAATTCCCCTTACCATTGGCAAGGCAGAAAAACTTTGTACATATGTTAGTACCGATTTACTTGTAAATCTTCGAGAAATCATTTCCGTTCTAATTTTTTGTCCTGTTTTCAGTAACAGAATTCGTAGGCTGTGGTGAACTCTTTTCATTGATTGAAGAGTACGGCCCTCTGCCAGAAAACGTCGTTAGGATATACGTCGGAGAAATAGCTCTCGCGATTGGTAATTATTTAAAAAATAATTCTTTAGAATCCTTCTATATATATATTTGTTTAAATCGGAATATTCTTTCAGATTTTTTACACAATGCGGGAGTTATTCACAGAGATATAAAAGCGACAAATGTCCTTTTGGACGAAGAAGGTCACGCTGTTATAATTGACTTCGGTTTGGCGAAATGGCTTCGCCCCACTCATCGTACTGGAACATTTTGCGGGACTTTGGAATACATGGGTCAGTGTCATTTATTCGAAATTTATTTAATTTATTCCATTACATCATTTATAGTTCCTTCATTAATTGAAAATAGATAAAAACTGACTTTCTGCATTATGGAGATTTTGTTAACTAAAAATTAAATTAAATTCCAGCTCCGGAAATCCTAAAACGAGAATATTATGGACATGAAGTCGACTGGTGGTCCCTGGGAGTTTTAGCCTGTTTTCTACTACTCAACGACGTGAGTGAATCCGATTTTTTATTTATAATAAATTTAAATATAAATCCGAGATTCGAAATTAAGGGATTCAAGTTTTTACGTCAGAATTCGAATTCTTCATTTTATTAAACAAGTACTGTAACTAGATATTTTTTCGCTCTGTACGCAAATTTCTACTGAAAAAAATGAATAGAACTACAGAGCGAAAAAATATTTAATTGTGATATTGATTAAGTAAATTGAAGAGATCGAATTTTGAAGTTAGAGTTTGGATTAAATATTTCTGAGTATTCAGAAATTGTAGACGCTTGCAGTTTCATTTGAAACCACATTATCTAATAAAAATTCCGCTCGGTCTCTTGCAATACGTCATTCAAGCACTAGATTCGCAAAACGGTATTACCTGCGCTTAGGCGAGCAAAATTATATGACTCCGTGGCGCAACGGTAGCGCGTCTGACTCCAGATCAGAAGGTTGCGTGTTCAAATCACGTCGGGGTCAAAATATTTTTTTTTTTTAAATACACTTCTTCTTTTTCTTTTTAAAATAATTTTTTAAGAAATGATTTTAGTTATCTGCGAGTATTTAACAATCAGCTACTTCTGATCCTGAAATATTTATTATTATTCTTTTCATTTGTTTAAAAAATAAAAAAAAAGTTATTCAGTATGGTCGTTTATGCTCAATTATAAAGTAATAAAAATATTTTTTTTGTGATATTAGTTACGATTGAGGTGAAGACTTGCAAAAAAATTAAAAATAAAAAAGTAAAAAAATCGCCCCCGGGTGGGCTCGAACCACCAACCTTTCGGTTAACAGCCGAACGCGCTAGCCATTGCGCCACGGAGGCTCTTGGAATTTTTAGAGTTAAAAGACGGGAGGATTCTTAGACGCTCTGGTATAGAAATAAAAAAAAAGTTTGTTGGGATACAGAGTTTTTATATTATTGGAATCGAAAAATTAAAATAGGAGAATTATTCTCGGTTTCAAGAATATTGTATTTTTTTTTTATTAAAATTTTTTAATTTTCTAGGAATTCGGTTAAACTTTCGTAAATTTCCATTTCGTAAATCTTTTAGGATTCTGGAAGATTTTTAAATCAATTTCTAGAGAAAATAGAATTTAGCAATTATGATAATTATGTTATTTTTGTCATATTACATATATAACTTTTATTGTTTATTTAAGACATTTTAGAAACTTTCCAAGGATTTTGAAGGATTGTAAAGAATTTCCAAGTATACTTTGAGATTCTCTGGGTTTCTAATAATTTCAAGAGATTTTTTATAATTTTAAAGGATTTTAAGAGGTTTCTAGGAATTTAAAGGAATTACAAGGGATTTTTATGATATTTAAAAGATTTTGTGGGATTTTTAGGAATTATTAAATTATTAAACGTTAAATAACTTTCAATCTTTGGAAATATTTTTAAAAGCTCTTGAAATCTTCAAATTCCATATAATTCACTTTGAATCCTTTGAAATTTTGTAAAATCAATTTCCTCCCTTTTTTTTTACTATTTAAAATCATTTTAAAGGTTTATCAAGATTTAAGAGCAATCAAGAGCCTCCATTCTTCCAAGTTTAATCTAAAACCTATAAATAAAATAATATTTATTACCTTAGTCCTAGAACTTGGGTTCTGTTAATAGACTTTAAAACTAAATTTCTCGTTCCTTAGTTGTATAAAATAAACTTAAATCTTATTTTATAGAGGCATAAACTTCAACTCTAGAAGCGAAGGGACAAAGCCAAGAAAACTAATCCTTAGAAGCCTCCAAGAAGGTCGATAACTTGTCTTAGTTTATTCGAGCTTCAATCTTCCCCTTTATTCTTCTTTATTTTTTATTTTATTTATTTTTTAAATTATTAAGGTCTGCATTTTTTTATTTTTCAGTTCAGAACGCCTTTTTCTTATTCAGAGTTTTAAACGATTTGTAACTTCTGACATAATAAAATAAGAAAGGTTAGAAAGTAATATGAAGAAAGGGTAAATAAAAATTTGCAATAGTAAAAATGTAAAAAAATTCGCCCCCGGGTGGGCTCGAACCACCAACCTTTCGGTTAACAGCCGAACGCGCTAGCCATTGCGCCACGGAGGCTCTTGAGATTTTTATAGTTAAACGAGAGGGAGCTTCAGATTACAAAAAGGGGTGTAAATCCGATAAGGGAAACGCTTCGATTTTATTAAAAATCTGTATAGTAAAAAATTTTCAAACAAAAGTTTTAGATCTCATCGAAGTACATATTTTTTGTTCCAAGAATTTTTTTATATGAATGATAGTTTCTGAGAAAATCAATGATATATCGATTTATATAAATTTCCCTTTATCATAATTTCCCTTTGCAATTATTTTCCTTTACAATAATTTACCTTTGCAATGATTTTCCTTTACCGTTTCCCTTTACCACTTCTCTTTAACATTTCCCTTAACCATTTCCCTTAACCATAATTTTCTTTTACCATTTCCCGCTACAATTTACCTTTATGATTTCTTTTACATTATGATTTTCCCTACAACTCTTGTTTGAAACATTTTTTAAGTTTTGCATATTATTTGAGATAACCGATAATCTTCTCTATTCTTTTTTTTCCCCTGTTGGACGCAATTTTCGAAAAAAATTTTTTTTAATTTATTTAAAAAAAAAAAATTCGCCCCCGGGTGGGCTCGAACCACCAACCTTTCGGTTAACAGCCGAACGCGCTAGCCATTGCGCCACGGAGGCTGTTGGATTTTTAGGAATCATTATAAATTGAATCTTATCAAATATTGTTCTATTATTTACCAAAGTTGGTGATAAGAGTTGCTCTTCGGATTTTGACAACTTAAAAAAATGTCTACTTCAGTTAACTAGAATTTTGTGTTAAATATATCCTAACTATATTTTCTTCTGGTTAAAGTAACCAGAATTCTCATTACTTTAATAAGAATTTCTAGCCAAAATAACTAGAATACTGATTAAATCCACCAGAATTTTGGTTACTTTAATGAGAAAAAATACTTTAAAAAAATATAAAAAATACTTTAAAAAATACTTTGAGTATATTTACCCCAAAATTGTAGTTAACTTAACTAGGCGTTTTTTTGAGAGATAGTTAAAAGAGAGGTAGCTTCAGATTCTCATCTAAAAATTATTGAATTAAATAAAAATAATTAAGGGCATGTAATATTTACCGTGTGAGTAAATTTAGTTTCCTCAAATTTGCAGTCGCAATAAAAATTTTTTTTTTGTTTTTTAACTATGCAATCTATCCACGTTTTCATGAATCAGAGGTGCATAACTCAGATTTAGTATAAAATATTTAAATATTTCTTATTCGTTACTTATTTATTAGATTAGATCCTAAAATTGCATAGGATTTTAAAGAATTTTAATACAGTGGAAAATACTACAAAAATATTAAGACTCCGTGGCGCAACGGTAGCGCGTCTGACTCCAGATCAGAAGGTTGCGTGTTCAAATCACGTCGGGGTCAAAATATTTTTTTTTTTCAAAATACATTTCTTGTTTCTTTCTAAAATAATTTGTAAAGAAATTATTTTATGTTTATTAATTTTTTTTCTTTTTCTTTTGTTTAAAAAATAAAAAAATCGTTGTTTAGTGTCGTCGTTTGTGCTGAATAATAAAATAGTAAAAATCTTTATTTTACTATATTAGGTTCGATCGAGGTAGACTTGCAAGAAATGCAAAAAAAATCGCCCCCGGGTGGGCTCGAACCACCAACCTTTCGGTTAACAGCCGAACGCGCTAGCCATTGCGCCACGGAGGCTGTTGGGTTTTTAGGAATCATTATAAGTTAAATCTTATCAAATATTCTTCTATTATTTACCAAAGTTGGTGATAAAAGTTGCGAAAAAGTTAAAAATAAAAAGTAAAAAAAATTCGCCCCCGGGTGGGCTCGAACCACCAACCTTTCGGTTAACAGCCGAACGCGCTAGCCATTGCGCCACGGAGGCTGTTGGATTTTTCGGAATCGTAATAAATTGAATCTTGTCAAATATTCTTCTTTATTTGCCACAGTTGGTGATAAGAGTTGCCTTGACAGTTTTCTTAATGACTTTAGTTGTTGATTTACTTTTCTAGGCTACCTTGACTTTTAAATCGTAATATTTAAGGAAAGATTATACTGAGTAAATAAGGAAAGAAATAGGAACAACTTTTTTTTCTTTAACACAATTTACTCAAACTTTATTTACAGGAGTTAAATACTTTTCTCATTTTTTCTTCATAATGCAAACAAACAATTTTAATAATTAGAATGAAAACTTTATACATTTTTTTACATTTTTTTTAAAATTAGGAATCGATAAAATAAATAGACAAATTAACGAAAAATAAAAATGAATCGGTGAAAGTTATTTATATTAAAATAATGAAGAAAATTAATTTATTAAATATTTATTAAATATATTTTGTTTTTTTATTTATTTTCGGGGATTTGAATTTTTTAGAATTTGAAATTTCGGTAATTTAGTCGCATTTTGGATCTTTATTTTCCGGCCAAAAACACTTTTATAAATATTGATTAAATTAATTTTCATAATTATTCAAATTAATTAAATTTTGATTAATTATTTAAAAAATATGAAAACTGAGTTAATTCTTGCAAAATATAATATATAAAATGTATGGTACACGTGTGTTGCATACCTGCCTTGACATTTCGTTACATCCACTGACCTTATCTTTTTCTCTGCATTCATCGTACCTACAACTTTTTAATTCGTCGTATGATGAATTGATGCGCAGCTATAATGGAGAAATGTCGTTAAGTTCATCATCCTTTTCGCTTCGACGCTCAAGCAGCACATCTTATGCAAGAAAAATTATTATTTTATAATACCCTCTTCAATAACTTTTGCTTTATCTTCAGCTGCAATTTTGTTACGGGGCAAGAATTATTTTTTATTATATCATAAAAAAAATACTGTCACGAAAATTATAAAGAATTTCCAGTCACTTTTTGAGATTCTATGGATCTCTAAAAATATTTCAAGAGATTTTCAATCATTTTCAATGACTTTTAGAGACGTCTAGAAATTTTATGGAATTTAAAGATATTTTTATGATATTTGAAAAATTTCTTGGAATTTTAAGAAGCTTTTAATATTTTATTTTTATATTATTATTTTTATTGAAATTTATTCGCATTTTTAATACTTTTCTTTCAGGGAAATTTAAAAATTGAATTTTGTGACCACCCTGAATTATTATATTGACTGTCCATGACTTTATGGTAGTCGGAGCTGATTTTTATCATAATTTGCAGAAGATTTATTATTACTTTTATTATCGTATCTTGTTCAGTTAAATATAGGTATAAGTGTCGTTCGGAATGCTAATCAATGCTCTGGACGACTGTACGTGACTCAGTCGCTTTATTATCATTTGTTACTTCCAGTTCTCACATTACGATTCCACGTGGTTTTTACATTCCTTCCACATATGGATCACCTGCTCTGTATAATTAATTTATTATAGAGTTTTTCTCGTTTAATCATATCAGAGTTGTATGAATATTCATTTATTAGAACGGCTTTTAATAACATTAATCTGAACAAGTTATTGCGTCTTTAATATTTGCAACATATTTGAACTTGCAGTGGGTTTATAAAGTGTGAATGAGTTTTAATTATATCTGCTCATTACAAGTTCGGTGCTTCAAATTGAACTGAAAATATTCTTTATCTGACTCTGCTTGACTGAAAAAAATCTCTTTTTGAGTCAAAGAAAATCTGCTTAAGGCAGAGAAACTGCTTAGGAGGCAAAGAATCTGCTTTGAGTCAAACAAAACTCTTTTTGAGTGAAAGAAACTTTTCTTGAGTCAAAGAAACTATTTTTGTGTCAAAGAGATTATTTTTAAGTTAAAGAAACTCGTTTTGAGCCAAAGAGACTCTTTTTAACTAAAAAAACTGTTTTCGAACTGAAGGACCTTTTTTCACTCAAAGAAACTCTGCTTGAGTCAAAGAAACTTTTCTCGAGCCAAAGAAACGCTTTTTGACTCATAACTGACTTAAAACTCTTTTTGAGTCAAAAAAAAAACTGTTTTCGAATCAAAAAGACTTTTTTTTTAATCAAAGAAACTCTCCTTGAGTCAAAGAAAGTCTACTTAATTCAGAGAAATTGCTTAGGAGTCAAAGAAACTCTTCTTGAGTCAAAGAAACTATTTTTGAGTCGAAGAAAATTTTCTTGAGTCCAAGAAACTCTTTTTGAATCAAAGAAATTGTTTTTGAGTCAAACAAACTGTTTTTGAATCAAAGGAACTTTTTTTATCTAAACAAACTCTGCTTGGGTCAAGGAAACTTTTCTTGAGTCAAAGAACTTGTTTTTGAATCAAAAAATTTTTGAGTTAAAAATTTTTTACTCAAAATTTTCTTGAATCAATCAAACTGTTTTGGATAAATAATTAATAATGGATAACTAATCAATAGAAAATATCTGGGTCCTCGGAAATAAGAGACAGCACAATAATAGCAATAATAATTATTATTGTAACGATGATGATAGTAATAATACAAATAATAGATTAATAGCGGTACACGAATTTTTTTTGTTGTTTAACAATAATAGCGGTACTGGAATAATATAATAGCTGTAATAATAGTAATCATCAACTAAGAACTAAAGTATCTACTCGCTAGAAATTTTGGAAGAACCGCTTTCTTGAGTAGGCAGATTTGGGGAAGAGGAAAAATTTGAGTGAAAACCGGGTAGCACGAGCTTCGTCCCAGCGAACAGAGCGTTGTGCTCGTAGGGACGAAAGAGGGCGGATTTTTTTTTGACGCGTTCCAGCCCTTGACAAGGATGACCTCGAGTTCTTCTTGAATCCGAAAATTTCTTCACTGAAGAAAAATCTCTTCATCGTACTCGAGACCATCCCCGTCAGGAAGGGACTTTACTTACGGAATCGTAGCAATAAATTGATCGCGATCGATATTCTTATATCGATATTTCGATATATCGATATTCACAGTCTCGCCCTCTATTGGGAACCGAATCTTGCGCCCCGCCACCTAGTGGCTCAGTCTGAAACTGCCGTAAATTTTCATTCAACCGTGGGCCACCCGGTGGCCCAGGGTGAATTTACTGCAAAGGTTCCTGGAGTTCAGTTCCCAAAGTGTTTTTTTTTCCTTGTCCGGGACTCTCTCATGTTCTCTCTCTTTTTCTCTCTCGCTCTCTCGTTCTCTCTTGCATTCGATACTTTCTCGCGTCATTTCTCACTCTCTCTCTCAATTACTCTCTTACTTAGATACATCGGAATGAAATACGATTTTCTGTAAACAAGTTAGCCGCTTAAGAGGAGCTTTTTGTGGACTAATCACTGCTGCTGCTAGGACTGCTGCTGCTCTTGCTGCTCGCTGCTGTACTTTCGGGTTTCGCGGCCTCTTTTACTTCCTCTGGCTTGGGGAGAGCTTCGGCTTTCATTTCCTTGTCTTCCAAGGGCTTCGCGAGTTCAGCTGGCTTTTCCTCGGGTTTCAACTCTGGAGTAGGCAATACTTTTGCTTTTTCCTGAGGCTCAATTGGTTGAGCTGGAGAAATTGCTGCTGGCTCTGCAGGCTTGACCTCCTGGAAATTGAAAAAAATTGAGTGAGTATGGAGAAATTTAAGAGGACTGGGTTTTAGGAGTGAAGAAAGTGATTAAGTCAGATAAACTTTGATTGTGCCTCACCTTTTCTTCAGCAGATTCAACTGGTGCAGACTTGGCAGCAGCAATACTGGAAGTTTCAGCAGCCTTGATAGTCTCATCGATCTTGGTAGCTTCTTCAATCTTAACAGTCTCTGTGACCTTGGCGGGTTCAGCTTCAGCAGCTCTGACAGCAACAGGTTCTTCAGATCGGGCTCCCTGTTTGGGTTCCTGGGCAGCAGGAGTTTCACGTTTGATTTCCTCCTTTTCTGCGAGCTTCTCTTCCTTCTTGGGTTCCTCAGCCTTGACGGCTTCCTTCTCTTCAGCAGCAGGTGCAGCGGTCTTCTCAACTGGTTTCACTTCCTCAATGGGCTGCTCGGACCTTTTCTCAATCTGGGCTGGCTTCTCCTCTGGCTTGGCTTCCAATTTGGGTTCCTTGGGCTCCTCTTTCTTCTCATCGGAAGCAACAGCTGCTGCAGCATCAGCAATGGGTGCAGCTGGTGTCTCAGCAGCAATTGGTTCAGCTGCAGGTTCAGATCTAGCTACAATTTTGGTCTCGGAAGTCTCAGTGGCTTCAGGTTTTGGTTCATCAGCTTCTGGTTTCTTCTCTTCAAGAATCAGGGGCTTCTCTTTCTCTTCCTTCTTGGGCTCCTCGAGGGGAGTTTCCTTCTTCTCTTCCTTGCTCTCTGTACTTTCTACACTTTCGGAACTTTCGGAACTTTCCTTGCTCTCGGCGGATTTCTCAGGTTCAGTTGATCGCAAACTGTGTATGTGAGTTTCTTGGGCTGGCTTCTCTACGAGGGGCACAACCTTCGTGGGTTCGTCTTGCAGAGCTGGGGTTTCAATCTTAGCGGGTTCCTCCTTCGCGGGTTCAACCTTGAGGGGCTCGTCCTTGAGGGGTTGGTCCTTGATGGGTGCGGTTTCGAGGGAAGCGTCTTTCACAACTGCTTCGTCTCCCAGAGGCATTAGCAGGACTTTCTGGACTGCCAGGAAGCATATCGACAGGAATAGAACGTTCTTCATCATTTTTCTGCCTGGAAAAGACGAATTCGGGGTTTTTATTAGGGGGTTTGGTTTGGGTCTTATATTTTAAAAATATAACTTCTCTTGAGTCAAAGAAATTATTTTTAAAGTCAAGAAATTTTTCTCCTCATGTGAGGAACAGTTTCTTCTGATTGAAAGCACTTTAAATTGATTAAATAATAAAAAATATTTGAAATCTCTCGAAATTGCTCGAAATTCGTCAGATTTGATCGCAGAAGATTTCTATCTACGAGATAAGCTTTCCGATAATTCAAAACAGAAAGTGGTCGGAGGTCGTTGATGCGACTGGAATCCAGTCGGTAATTTTTCAGTTAAGGGTTCACCCATGGGGCCAGCGATTGAATGATGCGACGAATAGTGCTCTATGAATGGAATTGTATGAATGAAGGGACGAGTCAACGAGCTAAAAGAGGGACTGAGCGGGTCAAAGAAGTGAAACGTAAAGTCGTTGCCATGGATTGATTGGAGGGTGACTGAAGGTAGGGATTGAGTGACATTGAACCGAATGCACGTAAAAATCTATCTTATTTATTTTCTATCCAATTTTTAACTTATTACCAAGAGAAATAATTGAATTACTACAAAATTTAAAATGTAAATTTATTTTAAAATTGTTTATTTTAAATTGCAGTTGCTGGATGGCTTCAATAGTGAAAGAGAAATATTTGAAGAGAAGGGATTTGATGACGCGCACGATCCAGTTTTTTTGCTGAGTGATTAACGTGGGTTGCGTTTGGCAATGCTTTTGCACAGGTATTACGCACCTGCATGCATAAGCGCGCAACCGCAATTATCTTACTTTGATTCTCGACGTACGAATACACGATATAAACGTGCTTGCTTTTTTTTAGAGTAGCACTCGCGCCAAGAATATCATAAATAATCACGTTCTCGATAATTATTGCGAAATCTCACTCGCACGTTTGCAATCACCGAAATATAGACTGATACTTTAAATAACTTTGTCAAGAGTTATTCAGAATTAAAAAATGAAGACAGAGGCGATTCAGAGAAACTTTTTTTGATAAACTGTCGATTTTTCAGTTTGGAACTTTTATTCAGTCGGAGGAAGTTTTGGCGGATCAAAGAAATTCTGCCTGAGTCAGAAAAACTGCATAAGAGTGGAAGATTTTCTTTTTGAGTCAAAGGAAGTCATCTTAAGTCAAAGAAAATCTTGTTGAGTCAAAGAAACTCTGGTTGAGATAAAGTAAATCTGCCTAAGTCAAAGAAACTGTTTAGGGGTCAAAGAATCTTTTTTTGAGTCAAAGAAACTCTGTTTGAGTCAAAGAAAAATTGAAAATTGAAAAAAGGAGTGGAAAGTCGATTAAAGTCGTGACTTACGTTGTTAGTTTGTCAGTTCCTGTAATTGTTGTAATTATTGGAATGTTTGTTATAGTATTAGTTCATAATTACAGAAAGCTGTTAAATAGAGAGGGAACTTATTCTTCCGAGATGAAAGATTGACATTCGAATAATCCACATTAGCATTTCTAGAGGCGAGTCACGTTGAATCAATAACTCCTTAGCAACAGGCAACATCGACTAAACGTGTTGTAATTACTCATATTTAATTTACAAAGCTAAAAGTTTGAAATCCACCAAAGGAACGTCTCATCTCTCCGACATTTTCTCTTGGCCTCGAGGCCCCTCGTCGTTAAACATATTTTATACGAGGAGTCGTTCTCGAAACCTGAGTGTTTCGTTATAAAACTTAAGAAACAAGTAACCTTTTTCCCCACTTGATGTCCTAAAGGATTTCTTCAAATTGCTCGCGAAACTTGTAATTTTAAAGAGAGTCTGTTATTTTTTAAATTGCTTTTTTAGTTATTTAGTTATTATTTTTGGAAAAGGAAGGTTTCCAAGTCAAAGAAAATGTTTTTAAGCCAAAGATAAATGATTAAATAAATAAAAATAATAAAACGATTTGCTGAAAAAGTTACTGACTGCCTTGAAGGCTTTTTAAAATTGCCCTAGAACTCAAGAGTCAAGAGATCTCAGCTTTGCTTTCTTTAAATATTTAATTTCCGAAAAAGTAAATGAAGAAGAATTTAAAAAAGTTTTGAACCTTCTACGAGTGGAAAATTCCATCTTAGGATTGTCGACTAAATCTTCTAGTAAAAAAAAGATGATGGATCCCTATTACCTCATCAAGACCATTAGTGAAATAATAAGGGCTTCGCTCACAAAGAAAACATCTCAACTGCTTTTGAATCGAAGAATCTTTTATAGAGTCGAGAAACTTTTTTTGATAAAAAAAAAAAACTTCTAGAATCGAAGAAACTTTTCTTGAATTAGAGAAAATATCCTTGAATTCCAAAACATTTTATTTGATGATTTTTATTGAGAGAACCTCTCAACTGCTTTTGACTCATCCTTCAGTCAATATTTGATAAATTGTCTCGAAAATTCTCAATCACTTAATATTTTGTTATTACTCTTAATATTGATCCTGGAGTCGCTGAATCAAGATTATATCTTGATATTAGATATTTTACGAGACCCTTCAGAAGGGCGGAACCCAATTTATTAGACAGAATGGGGACAAGACGTAAAAAGATATTTACGGATATTGGTATTATATTCAAGGGGAAATTCTTCCCTAGACTCAAATATTTTGCTAGACTAAAAGCCTTTTTGTTACAGATGAACCAATTAATTAAAAAACAGCTCGAGAGTAATTTTATATTCCAGGAAGAAATCCTCTCATCGAATCTCAGTTTCAGCGAACAATTATTTTTTTTCATCTACTTTTATTTGCAGAAAAAGTTTTTCCTGGTAATTGGCGACTCGTGAACTGCGCATGTTTAATGGAAAACCAGAAAACTGGAGGAAAAAAGAGCAAAAACGACGTTTTTAGCCTTGAGTTGCAGTCGCGAAGCTAAATTGTAAATTAGTGGATTAGCGAGCGGCTAATTAAGAGCGAGAAGCCAAGATATACTTCAAAATTGCGTAAATGTGCAAGAAGAGACTCTTGAGCAATTTTCCTTAGCGAATTGTTCTTTTTCGAGAATTTAGATCGCTTTAACTTGAAAAGATGAGATTCGTTCTCTCTGACTCAAGATACGATTCTTGACTCGAAAATTTGTTTATTGACTCAAGAAAAATTCAGAAAAGTTTCTCTGAATCAAAAATTGTTTATTTGCTTCGAGAATTTTGGTTCGAGAAGAGTTTTTTGACTAGAGTTCTTTTTATTTAAGAAAATATTGACTCAAAATCGTTTGTTTGACTTAAGGACAACTTTTTGTATTCAAGAAGAGTTTCTTTGACTCAAGAGGATTTTATTTGACTTGAGAATTGTTTATTGGACTTAAGAGTTTTCTTTACTATAAAAAAGTTTTATTTGACTCAAAATTGTTTGTTTGACTAAAATAAATATTATATTAATTCAAAAATAGTTTACTTGATTCTAGAAGAGTTTCTTTGAGTAGAGAAGAGTTTTTTTTGACTCAAGGTGAGTTAATTGGACTCAACTAAATATTATTGATTTAAAAATTATTTATTTGATTCTAGAAGAGTTTATTGAACTTGACTAAATATTATTGATTCTAAAATTATTTATTTGATTCCAGAAGAATTTATTTGACTGAAGGTGAGCTTATTTGACTCAAGTAAATACTATTAATTCAAAAATAGTCTATTTGGCTCAAGAAGAGTGTGTTTGACTCAAATAAGCATTATTGATTCTAAAATCGTTTCTTTGAGTCAAGAAGAGTTTCTTTGACTCAAGAAGAGTTTATTAGACTCAAGAAGAGTTTATTAGACTCAAGTAAACATTATTGTTCCAACAATTGTTTATTTGATTCAAGAATAGTTTCTGTAACTCAAGAAGAGTTTCTTCGACTCAAGAAGAGTCTCTTTGACTCAAGAATAATTTCTTTGACTCCAATAAATATTATCAACTCAAAATAGACGACTTTTAAAATACTATAAAAAATAGATCACGCCAAGCTTCTCGTCAGTTGAAAAAATAAAAGGTGTTGAAGCACTTGTCAGAAAAAGCTTAAGATTGATCAAATCAGACGAATGAGAATATATAGAAATGTCACTGGGATCGGATCGCAAACACTCTGACCACTTTTAAAAATATTTCCACTATTTCTCTCGGCTACACGAATCTAGAGAATTATTGAAAAATCACCACACCTATTATCACGATAAAGACACTTATTGTTGATGGCAATGTGAGTGATGAAATCAACATTGCAAATAAAGTTCACTTTTACAAATTGGAAAGGCGAATTCTATTCGAACTCGTTGCACTTGAATGTTTCCACTTTTGATTTAAAGACTAATTTTCAATGGAATGCAACAATCGTTTTCTGGATTTTTTTTTGAAAATGGGCTGGAATGGTAAATATGAAGAAAAAAAAAAGAAAAAATAATGAAAATAAGAAAATGATAAAAGAATTGTGGAAAATTGAGTGAACGAAAGGGTTTGTTAAAATCTTTATTATATCTTGGCAATTTAATTTCTTCATTGCTTTGAGATTATTAGCAAGTTGAACTTGTACCAAAATGAAGAAATGGTAACATTTTTAATAATTTTTTTAAAAAATCGTGCAATTTTTAAGGAATTTTCTTTTTTGCAGGTTTGATGAAAAATGATGACTTTTGAAATCTGATGATGAAAATGAAGATTCTGATGAATTGTACTCACTGTTGATGGACGTACTGTTGAGCGAAGTAAAGATTCACTGGAAGATTTCGTTGCACCGAAACTTGTGTTTTTTGGACAGTCTGTCTTCTGAAGTAACTCGGTAGCAAAAGTGCGTGAACAGACGAGTTCGCGCGCGTGCGTTCACAAAGCTCGTATTTTAGCGAGGGAGAGAGAGCAAGTGGGCGATCGGGATGAAGGTTGGGTCGTGTGTCGAGTCGGATTCGACGGGGCCCCGCTTTTATACCCATTTACCCACCCGACGAGACTAGGGTCGTGTTAGGGGGCCCCGGCCCTCCTGCTATACCGGCTGAGTAAACCGGAGAGGCCCCTCTTTACAATATACAATTTACGCGATCCAAGTCTTCTTCGTCTTCTTCTTCTTTGCCTTCGTCTTCCTCGACTTCTTCTTCTTCTTTCCAGTCATCTTCTCCTTTGGCTTCTCCTCATTTTGCTCCTTGTCTCTGCCATCGAATTCCCTCTTTCCAAGGGTGGAAAGAGGCATTTAGAACGCAGGCTGCAATCAGATCTTACGTCCTTTATGTACCTTAAAAGCAAACCCTTTCAGAAAAGTGAAACTCTTTGAATTGGAAAACAGTTGTTTGATATACGACCCAAGAGTCAGAGGGACTTTTTTTTTAAGATAGGGAAATTATTCTGAGGCGAGGAAACTGTTGTTAAATCTAGGAAACTGTTCTTGAGGATTGGAAAATTTTCTTAGATTGAAGAAACTGTTTTTGAGCCGAAGAAACTATTTTTGAGTCAAGGAGATTGTTTTTAAATTAGAGAAAGTGGTTTGGACTTAAAAATACTCCTTTGGAGTCCAAACAACAATTATTGAGTCGAGGAGCCTTTTTTTAAGATAAGACAACTTTTTTTGAGTCGTGAGAATTTTTTCTGGAGAGGAATATTTTTTGAGTGAAAAAATGAATGATAAACAATAAATAATTGGATGAATAATAATAATAATAATAATAATAATAATAATATAATAATAATATATTGAAGAAACAATCAAATGATTCTAAGAACGAGAATTTTTGTACAATTTAAAAAAAATTGCTGACATTCCACAGAACTTGACAATTAAATTAAATCTCAGAAATGTTAAAAAGTCTTCATCGTCGACTTATACTTTCGCAAAAACTCTAGTTAAAACTTTTAATGAATCTGTATTCATAAAATTGCTTGAAAATTGCTGAAAATGCTAAAATCTTAATTGGAACTTTTAATCTTAAGTGCCCCATTAGACGGTAGATAATAATAAATCATAATTTAGTTTAAAAATTCATGAGAATTCTAAAGAAATATTATCTTCTTTTAAACTAGGGAAAAAACTTATTAGTTCATCCAACAATTTAAAAAGATTGTTTCTTCTACATATATTGAATTATTATGGAAATAAATGTACAAATATAGTAGACTATCGTTAATTGTCATACAGAAACTTGACTTCATTGATTATTCTATTCACTCAAAAAACTACGACGATAATTTTTATGATGCAAGTTTTAAAAGTATGAAGTAATTCTTCTTGTAAGATAATATTTGATTATAAATTAATATAATTAAAGTTAAAATTAAATCAAATTTAATTATTAGATTCAAATCAACTTTCTTGAGTCAAACGACCTCTTCTTGATTCAAACAAATGTTTCTTAAATCAAACTAACGAATATTTTAATCAATTAAAAAAAAAAACGTTTGAGTCAAAAAAATTCTGGGAACCTCTGAAGCTAAATAATTTTTATTGAGTCAAAGAATATTTGATCTGATTCAGGCTCTTCTTGAATCAGAAAAACGTTCCTTGAGTCAAAAAATTCTTCTTGGATCAAAAAATGTTTCTTGGGTCAAAGAATATTTTTTCCAGTAGTTTTTTTTCTGTAAAAATAGTTAATTCCACTGATTCAATATCTGGAACTGAGTCACTGAGTGAAATTCGTAGAACCTGCTTTACTGATTCAAGTTTCGAGATGAATTTTGAATAATTAATTCTATCAAATTTGATATCAAAGAAAGTATTTTTTATAAAAGAATACTGGGATAAAAAAATCTTTCTCGAGTGGTTGCTTCAATTTTAGAAGGTTCCTTTTCTTCTCTTTGTGATACGCATCATTGCTCTTCATTCCAATTGATCTGAAAGGGCAACCCCGTCGCTTGGAAGTTTGGAGAGGACTTTGGTCCTAAGGCCCTTTGGAAGGCCCCTTAAAATATCGTGGCGCGAAAGCCACCTTGAGTACTCGTCGAGCAGGTCCTGTAGGCGTAGATAAAGCGAAGAAAAGAAACTGGAACACAGACAGAAATGAAAGATAATACAATGAGTATAGCTCAGTATCGGTGCCTCGTTTCGAGAAGGGAAGGTTCATCCTCTCGTCTGGAATTCTAAACGCTAACGGTCCAGAAAGCTTTAAATGTCAGCTGAAAATTTCTTCTCATTTTAACCACATTTACCTTGACTTCGTGCGTTTTAACTGCACACCGCGTCATATTTCTTATATGTTCTGTCAGTTGACAACAGAAATTATTAGTTTTCGAATAATGAGAGATATTTTTCACTCAAGTTGTTGTGTTCAGAGAGAATTCATTTTCTTGAAGATTATTGGTGAGATTTAGTTGTTGGAGTCAGACAAATTCTTCTTGAGTCAGAGAATCGCTTCCCGAATCAAAAAAAAAAACCAATTGAGCTAAAGAAAGTCTCCTTGAGTCAAAAAATATTTGTGTAGTCAAATCAAATCTTTTTGAGTCAAAAGAAGTCTACTTGAGTCAAAGAAACTCTTCTTGAGTTAAAGAAATTCACCTTGAGTCAAAGAAATTCTGCTTGAGTCAAGGAAATAATTTTCGAGTCAATAATGTTTCCTTCAGTTAAATTTTGACTTAAATCAAAAAAATTCCTTTTGAGTCAAAGAAACTCTCCTTGAGTCAAAAAAATTCGTCTTAAATCAAAAAAACTCTTCTTGAGTCAAAGAATATTTTGTTTGATTCAAAAACTCTCTTTTTGATTCAAGGAAACTTTTCTGGAGTCAAAGGAATTTTTTTTGAGTCAAAAAAATGTAACTTAACAATTATTAGTTAATTTTTTATCTGACCTGGAACTAGTTACTTTTAAAAAATTATCTGTACTTCTAACGACTCAATTTACTAAAAAAATAACGTATTTACGTATATTGAGTTATTTAAGAAAAAGAGTAATTTTACTCAAACCAATGCGTCATTTTTAAAACGACACCGAGAAATCACTTCGTTATCGATCCACTCATGCTTCAGAGTTTCATTTTCGAAACTCATTCCATTGTTAACATACCAGAGAGAAATGAAGAAGCAATGATCATTACGGAGTCAATTTTACAGAGGATTACGCATTCTCGCAAATATTTCTTACATTTACCCCCGGCTTCATAAACAAAGGTTCTTTTTTTTTTTATCATTTAACACAGCAGCTCTTGCCGCATTTGATTCTTGTGCAACTCGCGTAACATAGTTTCGAGTGAATTCTTTTATCACATATTTTACGATATGCTCATTAGCGAATTAACACGTATTGGTATAAGGCTGAAGTTAACTTGATGTTTATGAATTTTTCACCAACCATCGGCGAAGGTTTCTCATCTTTTTGCATCAATTTATCTCCGATTAGTATCGCATTAACGATTCAAGTGCACTCAGTGCAATGAGCTCTAAAAACCAATCGAATGATTCAGAAATTTTCCACGGAAAATTTTCTCCACACTTTCATAATGTTTTTATTAAATTATCTACTTGCAATCATTTTAGATTGTAGGATTGAGTTTATATTCAGAATTAAATATATATTAAGTTTATATTGAAGGCGTTGAGAATATATTCGATAGATTTTTATTGATTTTGATTCTCGAATTCATATTCAGTCAAAAAATTCTCTTTTACTCTTAAACATTTTTTTTTTTGGAGTCAAAGAAACTATTTTTGAGTCAAATAAATTATTCTTGGCTAAAAAAAGCTTTTCAGAAGTAAAGGCAACTTTTTTTCAGTCAAAGAAACTTCAGTTGACTCAAAAAAATTTTTCTTGAATCAGTGAATTTTTTTTTTAAGTCAAAGAACCAATTTTTGAGTCAATAATATTTTTTTGAGTCAAAGAAACTGTTACTGACGCAAAAAAATTCTTCTTGACTCAGAAACAACTTTCTATGAGTCAAAGAAACTTTTTTTGATTGAAAAAATTACATTAAATTTATTCTTAACATATTGAAAATATTTTTGCTAATTTCTCACTGAGGTGCATTCTCGACTTAATATTTATTTTGTCATGGAGAAGTCACAATATTTTTTATCTTTCCGTGTCAGGAACAAAAGAGTCGCTGTTTTTATTTTTGACAATTCCCGTCACGTTTTCGGAAGTTTGGAACAAATTATTATTAAGAAACTCGATGCCTCTCATTACGTGAGCTGCCCACGTAATTACGATGCGAATCAGACGAAATGAATACTTCCTTGAAAAATCTACAAAATGGTATAAGCTTTAAAAAATACTTTAATACTTTTTATAAAAAAAAATTTTTTTTTTTTAATTAAGAAGTTACAAACAAGTAAAAACAAAATACTTTAATTCGGTTATTTTTCAACAACCCGAGTGTAAAAAGTTCAACATTATAATACGTGCTCTATCTTTCTTTAGGAAAGTGCCCAATCAAATTTATTTCTCGATCGAATCTCTCAAGAAAAATAATTTTAAAAATCGTGTTACAAATCGGTAAACTCGATCAAAATAAGTCATCGAATATCGTACTTACATTTTTTTTAATACATTTTTTGATAATCTGATTGATGTGCCCTGGGATTTCATTTTTCAGTCTTGATTGATAATTCAAAAAGTTCTATTTTCCTTTTTTTTTAAATTTAATTTGTTTATTTAAAATTCTCTTTCATTTCTTTGTTGAATTTTATTGCTTAAAATGAATCATCTAATCGGATGAAACATTTCCATCGCACAAAACAAAATTTATCGCTACTGAATCAACTCTGAACTGATGAAAACATTTAGAGTAAAAACGACGCGATTTCCGGCGTTTTGTTAGCAATCCGGAAGTGGGACTCGTCATCGTAAAACGCTAGGTGTTCGAATCGTTCTTAATTAAGACAGAAATTCTGAAGTGTATATCAAACGATTGGATGGAATTAATTTTTTTATGTTTATTCCACTTTCCAAAAAGTACATATAACAAGTAAGAAGAACTGTTCCTGAGTCAAAGAATATTTTTTTTAATTAAAGAAACTCTACTTGAGTCAAAAAAGCGATTTTTAAGTCAAAAAAATTCTTCTTGACTCAAAAAACTAATTTTTATTCAAAGTAACTGGTTCTTAAGTCAAACAATATTTTATTTGATTCAAAGTTTTTCTTGAGTCAAAAGAACTGTTCTAGAATCAAAGAATATTTTTTTACTTAAAAAACTCGTCGATTCAAGGAATCTGAGTCAAAAGAAAAAAATTCCTTGAGTCAAAAAAAACCTTTTCTCGAGTCAAAGGAATTATCCTTGAAGCAACGAAGATTTTATTAAACTCAAAGAAAGTTTTCTTGAGTCCAATAAATTTTTCTTGAATTCAAAAGTACTTTATTTGCCTAAAAAGCGTTTTTTGAGTAAAAAACCTCTTCTTTTGTTAAATAACAATTACAAGAATAGCGAACAAATTGAGGAAGTTTCACAATTTCTTCTAAGGTCAGAATAATTTCAAATAAATGAAAACGACAATAATTTTCTTTGAAAAGCGATTAGCTTAAGAAAATGAGTCGATTCAAAGAAATGGGTAATGTTTTCGTATCCTTTTTTCTCCGCTGTAAGAAAAACAAGAAAAAAATCAGGGACTCTTGAAGATACAAGGATCAATAATTCTAGATATTTGTAAACGCAGTTCTCAGAAATAGTGAGCATTTTACCTATGAATAGAAATTTGCTCTTGGCGCCAGAAGTAATTGACCACCATAGGAAAGAGTCGTAATTGCCTTGAATGTTATGACGTTCTTTTCTTCCCGGTAGCACTTAAAGATCTTCTCCGACAAATCTTTTCGCTCTTCCGAGATCCTAGCCGAGTGCGATGAGGGAACTGCTTTACAAGCAACGATTCTCAACCGTTACTTACCGTTAGACACACTCCAATGATCATTCTGCCTCGACTCGCGAAAAACCACGTTCTAGGCTTTAGAAAGAGCAGAAAGTAACTATCCAGTGGCGTAACCTGGGAGTGTTGAATCAAAAAAGAATCTCGCCAATTTTTCCAATTTTAGTGGAGGTCTTAATCACTGTTTCACCTTTTGTACTAGTTTAAGGGAATAGGTACCAAATAATGGAATACCTTAGTGTCAGAATACCAAAGTACTAAAGTACTTTTAGAAAAAAGCACCATAATACCAATTTACGAAAGTACTTAAATAAAAAAGCACCAGAATACCAATCTACTAAAGTACTTAAAAGCAAAGTGCCAAAATACCAAAATACTAAAGTATTGGAATAATAAAGTATTGGAATACCAAAGTACTTAGATTATAGAGTACTAAAATACTTGAAGAAAGATGTACACAAAACACGAAACTACTAAAGTACTTGAATACAAAAGTATTAGAATACCAAAGTACTTGAATTCTAGAGCACTAAAGTACTTATTACCAAAATACTTGGGTATCAAAGCATGAAAATATTGGAATATCAAAATAAGAAAGTGCTGAAACACCAAAATACTCGAATACTAAAGTACTAAATAATTTAAGCTAATATAAAAGTACCAAAATGCTGGAGGACTAAAGTACTCGAGTACGGAAATAATACAGTAGCGGAATCAGAAAGTATGAAAGTAGTAGAATAACAAAGTGCTGGAATACCAAAATACTAAAGTACTTTAATGACGAAGCATCAGAATACCAATTTACTAAAGTACTTGAAAAGCAAAGTGCCAAAATACTAAAGTACTTGAATCAAAAGTATTGGAATACCAAAGTACTTTTGTACTTTGGTATTTTTATATTAACTTTTCTGTTTAGTACTTTAGTATTCGAGTAGTTTAGTGTTCCAGTACTTTCTTATTTTGATATTCCAATATTTGTATGCTTTGATACCCAAGTATTTTGGTAATTGAGTACTTTAGTACTTTAGAATCCAAGTACTTTGGTATTCCAATATTTTTGTATTCAAATACTTTAGTAGTTTCGTATTTTTGTACATTGTTATTCAAGTACTTTAGTATTTTGGTATTCTGGTGCTTTTTTATATGCCTTCTAACTCAAGTACTTTAGTAGATTAGTATTATGGTACTATTATATTCAATTATCTCAGCACTTTGGTATTCTGATGTTTTTTTTATTAAAGTACTTTAGTATTTTGGTACTCCAGTACTTTATTATTCTACTACTTTCGTTCTTTCTTATTTCACTCCTTTATTATTTCCGTACTCGATTACTTTAGTATTCCAGTATTTTGGTACTTTTATATTAACTTAAAGTATTTAGTACTTTAGTATTCGAATATTTTGGTATTCAATTACTTTCTTATTTTGATATTCCAATAGTTTCGTACTGTGATACCCAAGTATTTTGGTAATTGAGTTCTTTAGTAATCTAATATCCAAGTACTTTAGTATTCCAATACTTTGGTATTCAAGTACTTTACTAGTTAAGTAGTTTACTAGTTTATTTGGTACATTGTTCTTCAAATACTTTAGTACTTTGTTCTGCAAATGCCTTGTTATTCAAGTACTTTAGTACTTCGGTATTCTGATGCTTTTCTATTAAATTACTTTAGTATTTTGGTATCCCAATACTTTGACATTCTCGTACTTTAGTACTTTTTTCTTCCAATACACCATTTCTTGGCTATTTGAGTTTTAAAGTATCAAAGTACTCAAATACTGATTTGACAACTTTAGTACTTTAAAACTCAAATACTTTAGTGCGTCGGTATTCCAATATTTGACTACTTCTTCTAAAATGTCAGAAACACTTAAAAAATGACGTTCTCTTCCAAGTGATTAATTTTCCAGCGACGTTTGCCTTTCTTCCTCTCATGAAAAATTGATGCCACGATTTAGACTTCTGACCGTTGATTGCACTCGACCTCTTCCTAATTTCGAGGTCCTACGCCAACCTTCAAGAGGTCATGGCTAAAGATTAAGGAGATGAATCAACTTTTGAAGGATGAGATAAACTGGAGGAATTAAAAAAAAAACAGACCTGAGGGACAAATGAAGATCAAAAACTTTATTTAGGCAGTTCTCATCGTCCTTGACTTCTAATTTTATCCCAAACGAAATCCGGTTTTCCAAGCAGTTAAACGCAAAGATGTAACCCGAGCGCTGCGAGGGGTTGCAGGATGTTGAATAATTAAATGCTTCGTGGTCAATGGTCTCTTAACGAAAATGGCCGAGAGCAGCTTCTTCTTGTAACTGGTTAGTCATAAAATTTCTGGTTAGACGATTTTTTAAAGGCGTGTACCTGCCGTTCTTGATCTAAATTAATGAGAGTAAGATTGGGCAAAAAACTGATACATTGTAGAAATATTAATAGGTAGCTGGTTATAGAATGTATCATTTCTTGTTTCTGAGCTTGTTTCATTTTTTTTGTTAATTCAGAAACCACATTCTAGGAAGGATTTATAAATTTTTTCAAATGCCTGTTCTAAATAACTGTTTTTTTCAAAAACCAGTTTTTGCAGAAATCGTTTCTTTCAGGATAAAATGAAATAACGGTCCGTTGGTCCAGACGTAGAGAATTATGACTTTCTTGGTGTATTTTTATATTTTTTATATTCGTTGAGCAATTTGGCATTTCGGAACTTTCGTCCTTTCGTGTTTCAGTATTTTGGTACTCCAGTATTTTAGTGCTTTAGTATTTTAGTATTTTTGGTATTCCAATACTTTAGTACTTTGGTATTCCATTACTTTAGTAATTTTGTATTCCAATACTTTAGTATCTTTGTATTCTATCACTTTAGTAATTTTGTATCTGAGTACTTTAGTACTTTAGTATTTAAGTACTTTAGTACTTTTGTGTTCAAGTACTTTAACACTTTTGGTACTCAAATACTTTGGTACTTAAGTACTTTGGTATTCTAGTATTTTGGTATTTAATTGCAAACTGTAAAAAATTGTAAATTAAAATTGCCAATTTTTATAAGAAACGATTTCTAATCTCGTGGAACTTATTGTCACATATTGTTAGATTGTAGATTATAAAGTTTTGCCACTCTTCATTATCTTTGTCTATTTTCTGATATCTTTTTGCGGATTTAAGTTGACGTTGGCTGTATAAAATCTTATATCACGTCGCCCATTGTTATTATTTCTTGCAAGGACCTTTTCCACTCTTTTTCTTATCACCATTATTTGCAGAAAGATTTCGTAACAAGCGAATGGCGAGTGGTCATATGAGGAATCTGGACAATGTCGATTTGCGACTGTTATAACCGGGAGTGAGACTAAAACCCTACATATATACAACACTTTGACATAACTTTGTACCGAAAGATTACGTAAGCAGGTTTACACAAAATTATAGGAAAAAGGTGCAACAGAGTGACAATAACTGATATTAGAATACAAGTATTTGGAATTATTTTTGATAGGTGTACTTTGATATTTCAGTAATTTGGTATTGGGGTATTTTCGCATTCCAATACTTTAGTATTTTGGTATTCCAGTATTTAAAAAATTTAGGCTTCAAGTACTTTGGTATTTTTATATTCAAGTACTTTCGTACTTTGGTACTAAGTTATTGGAATACCAAAGTATTAAGGTATTATAATACTAAAGTAATAAAATATCGGAATACCAAATTACTAAAGTATTGGAATATCAAAGTGCTTAAGTGTTGGAACACCAAATACTAAGGTATTGGAATACCAAAATACTAAAGTATTGTAATATCAAAATATTAAAGTATTGGAACCCCAAATTACTAAAATACCAAAGTACTAACATATTGGAATATCTAAATACTAAAATATTAAAATACCAAAGTACTGAAGTATTGGAATACCAAATACCCCAAAATAAAAGTACTTAAAAATGTTTTTGGTTAACCTTAGGAAAAGTAGATAAAGTTAGCTAATCGTGTAGAAGAATTATAATTGAAATTACATTTTTCATGAAGGTAGAGAAACTCGCAGGAGTTAGAATCAGAGTTCTCACTAATTCGTGGATAAGAAAGGGAAAACGAGCTACTATTATGGCATCGCGAATTTTCTCATCGAGTTCGCACCTTATTGAGTCTCGTAGGTTAACAATAATTCAC
Organism: Synergus japonicus; assembly: GCA_900474275.1. Lineage (NCBI taxonomy): Eukaryota > Metazoa > Arthropoda > Insecta > Hymenoptera > Cynipidae > Synergus > Synergus japonicus. Next base: position 88,910 of record UCOH01009922.1, read on the forward strand.
AAAATCTTGGACAAAGTATTACGTAGATGGATTTTAACATACTTTTACTTCTACTCGTATCTCTTCCTCTTTTTCTCTCGTGATATGAGTTTTCTTTAAAGGTAATTGCAGGATTGTATACAAATGGCGAGTCGTAACCCAGATTCTGACAATGGGTCCTCTCTCTTTTCATTTATGTCACACTGTATAATATTTACGTGTTCACGATAGTGTGAGATAATATTATGGTAATTTTCAATATGGAACAAATAATCAAGGATATCTTTTTTACTTGACTTCTAATGTCTTTCCTTTAAGATTCATATTATGGAGTCCTTGTAAGAACTTTTTTAAAAAATACGTGAAGTATTTTAAAAGTAAGTAAAGCCACTTAAAAACTCTTTAAATCACTTAGTATTCTTGAAAGTTTCTTCAACTTTTTTAAAATTCTATGAAATCTCTTGAGATCCTTCGAAATTCTTAGAAGTCTTTTTAGAAGTCCTTTAATGGACCTTAAAATTTCATGTCTTTTGATATTCAAAAAAATTCACTGAAGTCATTGGAAAGTCTTTAAAACCCTTGAAATCCTTGAGAGGTGTGAAATCTTGAAAATCGTTGAAAGGTTTTGAAAATCCTTGTAATCCTTAAAATTTCATGAAATCCCCTGAAATCTTTGGAAGGTTCCTTAAATATTTGAAAGGTCCTTGAACTATTTGAAAAGTCCCTGAAATATTTGAATTCCTTTAAAAGCTTACGAAATTCTTGGAAAAATTTTTAAATCTCAGGAAATTCCTTGAAATCCTTGGAATTTTAATGAAAGTCCCTAAAACCCCATGAAATGCCTTGGAGTCCTTAGAAATCTCATAAAATCGCTTAAAATTTAGAAAATCCCTTGAAATCTTGTGAAATCATTGAAAGGTCTTTAAAATCCTTGTAATCCTTGAAAGGATCCTGAAATCTTTGAAAATCCTTTCAAATCCTCTGAAAGTTTCTGAAATCCCATGAATTGCCTTGAAGTCTTTGTAAACTCCGTAAAATCTATAAAAATCCCTTAAAATCTTTGGAAATCCTTAAAAGTCCTTGAAAGGTCGTTAACATCTTGGAAATCGTAGAAAAGACTTTAAAATCCTTGTAATCCTTAAAATCCCATGAAATCTCCTAAAATCTTTGAAAGGTCTCTAAAATCCTTGAAATCCTTTAAAATCCCGCCAAAATCCTTGAAATTCCACAAACTTCCTTTAAAAATTTGGAAATTCCACAAAATATCCTAAAGTCTATAAAAATCCCTTGAAATCTTGTAAAATCCTTAAAAGTTCTTTAGATCCTTGAAAATTCCAAAGTCTTTTCAAATCACCTCCAATGTTTTAAAATTCCACGAAATCCTTTCAAAATCCTTAAAATACGCTGACATTTCTCAAAATCCAATAAAATCTCTTTGAAATCCCTGGAACTCCTTCAAAAGTCCTTAAATAAATAAAAATGGAGATTTCTAAGAATGGAAGGAGTAAACAGAAGCTCCGAGGCTAAAGGATGAAGGATGAAGGCATAAGAGTGTGTTGAGAGAGATGAGTTTTTCCTGGGTGCTAGAAGCTATTTTCAGCGTCCTCGACTTCTTCTCGTAGATTGGATCTTCTTTTACAAGAAGCGTTGAGAGCAACCGACAACGGCATGGCAGAAGAATCGGCAATGGTGGTATGGGACGGCACATGGCATCGCATGGTATGGTATGGTATGGTATGCCATGAGCTGAGACGGGACGAGTTGCAGTTCAGGTTTTGCTGCAAGGGATCGTTAAGATAATCGTCGCTATCCTCCTCCTAACTTAGCCTTAGCAATACGGCCGTCGATCAGGCGTTCACTCGAACCTCCACAACCCTCTCCTCCACTCTCCTTCCTCCCGACATTACTCCCTAGATCTTCTTTTCTCAAACCTCTCCTTCCTCCCCAACAACCTCCCTGTTTCCAGGGCCGCATCGAACCTTCAGTCGCCCTTTATTGCACATTTCAATCAAGAAAATACGTTTTTGAGGCTCTAGATTCCATTAGAATTTGGATAGACTTGTAAAGTTAGGTCCAGTTACCAGATTTCAAGTCTTAACTGATTTGGAAAAGGAGCAATAGCCAAGAGACCTAGCTAGTTCGATTCCCGAGACTCTTCCGAGAAGATAGAGTACCATGATGTATTTTTGTGACACTCAAAAACTACCCCTTCACGGTAAACTACCCCTTTTTGGAAAAATAATTTTATTTGGGTCGAAAATACCAAAGGACTAGCCAGAACTTTTCCTGAGGATTTTTTTGGCAGATATAGAGTGGGAATCATTTTTCTGTGCTCAAAAACTACTTTGTTCTGATAAACTACCTCTGGAAACTACCCCTTTTTAATAATTCGAGAAAAGCCACGAAGCCCGACTAAAAAAACTGCCACTTTTTGGTATATTTACCTTTTAAACTACTCCAGTTTGAAAAAATCTCACAAACTACCCCTTAATATAATAAGGGGTAGTTTTTGAGGATTACTAAAGTGCATTATTATACTTAAATTGCTCAGGATAGTCTTGGGAATAGATATAACTAAGTTTATTAACTCTTAAGACCTTTCTCGAATTTTTTTCAAAATGGGGTAGTTTACCAAAGAGGAATAGTTTTTGACGATTATAAAATTGTCTTAAAATCGATTCTACCTGGGTTTGTTAATTCCGGTGATCTTTCTAGAATCTTCTTTCACAATGGAATATTTTTAAGGGGTAGTTTATCAGCAATGGGTAGTTTTGAAAATCAGAAAATTAACATCAAAATGATTTTTGAGGGTTTTTTAATTTGTTGGATCCTTCTTTAAAATCGGGTAGTTTTCGAGATTAAAATAATCTATTAACTTTTTAACTAAAAAAAATTTATTTTCATGTTTAACTGTTTCTGAAATTTGAGATAATTCTTTAACTTGAATTCCAAAAATTAATTTTCATCACGTTTTAGTACATAAATATATATTTGAATTGATATTAATTCCATTTTCAAGAAGCGTTACTTTTGATTAAAGACAAAAGTAGAAGTATGAATTCCAGGCAGTGGAATAAGCTGCGTATGGTCAGACGCGTCGAAAAACAAGATTTCCTTTTCTTTCAGTGCATCAGACCATGTAGAATTTATTCTCCTGTTTGGAATAACTACTGATGAAAATGCAACGATTCGCTAGAAGAGACTCAACGAATAAATTTATTTATAGAACAAGAATACTTATGCAAAACTTTATGGCTCCCTTATGGAACTCTAAAAGTATAACTACTTCAGTTATATAAAGGGAGAAACATCGTAAATCGAAAATAGATGCTGATAGTTTTACCTTGAAATCTATGAAAATTCCATAAAGTCACTTGGAAGTTCTATGAAAGTCTCTAAAAATCTATAAAAACCCCTTCAGATCTTTTATATTTTTGTAAGGTGCTTGAAATATTTTAAAGTCCTATGTAATCCCCTAAAATTATTTAAAGGTTCCTGAAATCCTTTAAAATCCCATGAAATTCCTTGAATATCTTTGGAAATCCGTTAAAATCTATCAAAATTCTTAGAAATCTCGTAAAATCCTATGAAAGTGCCTACAATTTTTTGAAATCTAAAGACATTTTCTGAAACCCTTGAAAGGTTCTAGAAACCCCTGAAATCATTTAAAACCCCATTAATTCTTTTAGAGTCCTTCAAAAATATTAAAAATCCCGTGAATTCCTTGAACTCCGTTGAAATCTTTCTAACCCCTTAAAATCTTTGAAAGGTCTTTGAAATCCCGTGAAATCCGTTGAAATTCTTTTGGATCTTTGAAAATCTTTTAAAAATACTTAAATTGCCTTCATGAATCTCTTGGAAACCGATGAAATCTTTTAAAAGTTCTGGGAATCTTTGAACGGCCTTTGAAATCACTTGAAATCCACTGAAATTCCTTGGAATCTTTGAGAATCCTTTAAAAATCCTTGAAATCCCATGAATCCCTTGAAATCCACTGAAATCTTTTAAAAGTTCTGGAAATCCTTGAAAGGTCTTTGAAAACCAGTGAAATCCACTGAAATTCCTTGTAATCTTTGAGAATCCTTTAAAAATCCTTGAAATCCCATTAACTCTTTGAAATCCAATAAAAGCTTCTATGAGTTCAAGAAATCCTTGAAAGGCCTTTGAAATCCAGTGAAATCCACGAAATTCCTTGTAATCTTTGAGAATCCTTTAAAAATCCTTGAAATCCCATTAACTCTTTGAAATCCACTAAAAGCTTCTATGAGTTCTAGAAATCCTTGAAAGGCCTTTGAAATCCAACGAAATTCCTTGTAATCTTTGAGAATTCTTTAAAAATCCCATGAATCCCTTGAAATCTACTGAAATCTTTAAAATTCTGGAAATCCTTGAAAGGCCTTTCAAATCACTTGAAATCCACTGAAATTCCTTGGAATCTTTGAGAATCCTTTAAAAATCCTTGAAATCCCATTAACTCCCTTGAAATCCACTGAAATCTTTTAAAAGTTCTGGAAATCCTTGAAAGGTCTTTGAAAACCAGTGAAATCCACTGAAATTCCTTGTAATCTTTGAGAATCCTTTAAAAATCCTTGAAATCCCATTAACTCTTTGAAATCCACTAAAAGCTTCTATGAGTTCTAGAAATCCTTGAAAGGCCTTTGAAATCCAACGAAATTCCTTGTAATCTTTGAGAATTCTTTAAAAATCCCATGAATCCCTTGAAATCTACTGAAATCTTTAAAATTCTGGAAATCCTTGAAAGGCCTTTCAAATCACTTGAAATCCACTGAAATTCCTTGGAATCTTTGAGAATCCTTTAAAAATCCTTGAA
>UCOH01009925.1:0-20675 GCA_900474275.1 Synergus japonicus
TTCAAATGGCGGATGATAGTGGCGGACATCGATATACCTATCATCGGCGTGGACTTCCTCAGTTTCTACGACCTCCTCGTAGACCCGAAGAATAAACGTCTACTGGATTCAGAAACTGGACTGTCAGCAAAAGGACAAGCCACAACGGGCGATTACGTATCCATCAGAACAATCGCCGGTAATACGAATTACCACCGAATTCTGGCAGAATTCCCGGAAGTGACAAAGCCCCCAGGTTTCGGCAAAGAACCCGTGAAGCACGATGTGAAACACTACATTGAGACAACACCAGGAGCACCCGAATTTTGTAGACCAAGACGGCTCGCACCCGACCGGTATAAGCAAGCGAAAACAGAATTCGATTTGATGATACAGCAGGGTATCATCCGACCTTCGAAGAGCCCCTGGGCTTCACCCCTACATATGGCAGCCAAGAAGGACAACGGAGTTCGACCATGTGGAGACTATCGTGCCCTTAATGCCCGCACAGTACCTGACAGGTACCCCGTTCCACACATTGAGGATTTCACCAGGACTCTACAAGGAAGTACAGTATTTTCGACGATTGATCTGGTAAGAGCTTACAACCAAATTCCTGTCGCGCCGGAGGATGTGGAAAAAACAGCGATTACCACACCTTTTGGCTTGTTTGAATTCATATGTATGCCCTTCGGTTTGCGCAACGCGGCACAAACTGTTCAGCGATTTATTGATCAAGTTTTGAGCGATTTAGATTTTTGTTACGCGTACATAGATGATATTCTTGTAGCGTCGAAAGATCACGCAGAGCATAAGAAACATTTAAAAATATTATTTAAACGTTTAAAAGAACACGGTCTGGTTCTGAATTCGGGTAAATGCAATTTTGGCGTGAATGAAGTAAAATTCCTTGGATACATTGTAGACAAACAAGGAACTCGACCCGATCCAGAACGCGTAAAAGCTATTTTAAATTTTCCGAAACCAGCTACTGTAAAAAATCTCAGACAGCGCAGCTCTGCGGATCTAAAAAGAACAACTCTCCAATCATATGGACAGACGATCTAGAACGCGCTTATTTATTTACACATACAACCCCACAAACTGTTAAAATGACGAAAAGTTATTGTTCCAGTCTACAAAAAGTTTAAATCTCTGCTTTCTTCTTACAGAATTGGGCTCAGGAAGTGATAGCGGAAATGCGAATTTTAGACATGATACAAATGTCGATCGGTACTTCTATAATGAGCAAGTGGGTGAACGTATAATATTGCCGAATTTGTCAAGATATAAATCAATCTCAAATTCACAAATTACGGTAGCTTATAATCGAATTACTCGCATTGCCTAGGACACGACCACCAGGTCCATAAATGAAATTAAGAAGCACTTTATGTGTGTAAATTGTACACTTGATACACATAAATAAAAACATTATTCACTGAAAATTACTCTTAAATTATTGAGAGACGTAGACGTTCCTCTGTGAGAAGCTTACGTAAAGGAAAGTTTCTAAGGACATTCTTTTATACGTACAGAGTTTTAGTGCCTATTGAATACAGATCTTCTTATCTCAATTTTGCACTGTTGGTTTATATAGACAATTATTCAGCAGAACGTCATTTTATTTTTTCCTTATTTACGATTAAGCTCAATATGCTCAATGCTTTTTTTCTTATTTCCATACTTTTCGAGACAAATTCGAGACTTTTCGATATTCGACTTTGTTCAATACGAAATTTCAGGCCATGACTTTTTTTTAATAGGATAAAGCAATGCATTTCACCAAGAAGATATCAGTCGTCGTGACTCAAGATAAAGTTATAATTTTTCGAAAAAATGAAGTTTCTTACGGGTAATCTACTCCTTTGTATCGTTGGTTTCTTAAGTTCTGTTCGTAAGTATAATTGAACAATAAGTAAACATTGTGTACTTTCAAAATGTTGTCAATATTCATTGATCGTTTAAAATTGTTAACATAACAGCATATATCTTTTGATACTACAACTTCCTGATTCTAATATAACAATTATAAAATTACACTATAAAAAAAACTTCAATTACTCTGGTTGAAATTTTATACAATTACCGTAGCTGAATGAATATTCGATCAAAAGTAGTTGAATTTTCAATATATTTGTAACAGTGTAACTATTTAAATACTTAATTCTAATACAGGCCCCCTTTGAATTGGATAATGTTGTAATTCCAGCTTTAGGGACATTTATAATACGTATATAATTAATTGTTTAATATTGACTAATTATGCAATTAATTGTTAAAATGACGAAAAACTATTGTTCCAGTGTACAAAAATTTTAAACCTCTACTTTCTTCTTACAGAATTGAGCTAAGGCAGTGATAGCGGAAAAGCGAATTATGGACTTGATTCCAAATGTAGAACGGTACTTCTTGAATGCGCCAATGGGGAATTTTATATTATTGCCGAATTATGCAAAATATATCTCAATTTCAAATGCACGAATTACGGTAGCTTTTAATCGGAATACTGGTATTGCACATGTATCGCAGGAAGGACCAGATGGTATTATATAAAAACTTTACTCATTGAAAATTACGTTTAAATTATTGAAACACGTAGACAACTTCCGTTGTGACAAGAAAGAAGAAGAAGAAGAAGAAGAAGAAGAAGAAGAAGAAGAAGAAGAAGAAGAAGAACGCGGAACTCAATGTGGTTTATGTTCTGAACGTTCAAATGAACGAAATTTTTTCTTGATTGTATTTTAAACTATAAACAGTGTTAGAACATTAATTCATTTGCATTTACAATAATTTTGTATGGAAAAATATGAAAGACACTTTTAATGTTTATAGTTATTTTTAGTTGAAATAACATTTCTGGATAAAATAGAATTAGGAAAAAATATTTCATTCATTTTGGCACATGGATCTCAAATACCTAATGTTTGTAGATAAGAAATTCTTTTACACATATGATTTTAGTACCTATTAAATACAGATCTTCTTATCTCAATTTTTTACTGTTTATTCCTGTAGATAATTATTAAGCTTACGCTTACGTAACTCCAAAATAATTAAACAGTTTGTATATAAAGCAATATATTTCACCAAGAAGTTATCAGTCGTTGTGTGTCAAGCATAAGTATTAATTTTATCAAAAAGATGAAGGTTCCTACTGGTACTCTACTCCTCTGCGTCATAGGTTTCTTAAGTTTTGTTCGTAAGTATAATTAAACAATAAGTAAATATTGTTTACTCTCATAATAATTGATATTAATCAATATTAATTGATCGTTGAAAATTATTAAAATGACAGCATTTATTTTCTTGTAGTACAACTTTCTACTTCTAATTTAACAATTATAATCAATTCCACACTAATTAAGCACTTAATTTTAATATGGCCCCTTTTTATATCGAATAATTTTGTAATTCCAGGTTTAGGGACATTCACCGGGTACCTAATGCGTATATAATTAATTGTTTAATATTGACTAATTATGCAATTAATTGTTAAAATGACGAAAAGTTATTGTTCCAGTCTACAAAAAGTTTAAATCTCCACTTTCTTCTTACAGAATTAAGCTCAGGATTCAATAGTAGGGGAATTGCGAATTTTAGAACTAATTCAAATGTATCACGGAATATCTTTTATGTGCCAGAGGGTCATCGTATGTCATTGGCGAATTTAGGAGAATATCTGTCAATTTCAAATTCACCAATTACAGTAGTTTTTAATCGGAATACTGGCTATGTTTATGTATCGCAGCAAGGACCACATGGTATACATCGTGTTGAAGTGCCTCCTAGGTATACGTAGAATTAATGATATAATACTACGAACTGGGTCTTCGATACGATCATTAGGTCTATAAATAAATTTAAAAAACATTTTACATGTGTAAATTGTACACCTCATATACAATAAATAAAAAACTTCATTAATTGAAAATTACTCTTGAATTATTGAGTCACACAGGAAAGTTTTGTTGTGATAAGGTATCGTATAAAGCAAAGTAAAGAACGCGGATCTCAATTACCTAATGTTTGTAAAGATTTTCTTTTACACATATAATTTTAGTGCCTATTTAATACAGATGTTTTTATCTCAATTTTGTAATGTTTGTTGATATAAAAAATTATTCAGCAGAAGTAAGATGTTATTTCATTTGATTATTTATTTACCCTTAAGAACAGTTTATAATATATAAAGCAATGGATTTCACCAAAAAATACAGTAATCGTGAGTCAAGCATGAATTTTCATTTTTCGAACAAATGAAGGTTTCTATTGGTTTATAAGAGATTTCAACGAAGTTTTTGGAAATTTCAAAGTACTTTCAAACTTCAAGAGATTTCAAGAGACTCGGGAAGATTTCAATCGATTTCTATGGATTTGCAACAAATTTGAAACAATTTTAAGGGATGTCTATCAGATTAAAACATATTAGGGGAGAAATCATTTTTTAAAAAGAAGGAAGAAATAGACTTAAACGTGCTGATAAAGAGGGACTTTTTCTTCTCAACAAAAAGCAACTTATATTAGGTAGGATCGCAAATCTAAAGAGCATGTCATTAGTTGTCAGGCTTTTATGAGCTTGTTACGAAATCGGGGTCCATTTATTGCTGTTAAAAGATTTTATTCCTGTGCAGACATGCATTCTGGCGATAGGTTGCACTCTGTGCCCAACTACTCAAGTTGCATTACACCCGTTAGTGAGTCAGAGCTCTGAGAGCTTAGCTCTTGGCTTATTGGAAGTCGTGAAACGTTGCACAACTCGAGCTCGATAATCAGGCTTGGATAGACAAACTGTCTACAATGTCATTACCCAAGCTGTCCACGCTCAATGTACAGCTTCAGTAAAAAGTTTATAAGATTCTACTAAACTCTGAAAATCGTTTTTCACTATTATATCCAGAAAATCTATCTCAAATTTTAGTTATTAGAATATCATCATGCACGCTCCTTTGTCAAAATAATTTATGATTACACTCAAAAAAATATTTTGTGCAACAAAATATGTTTTGTTGGCTGAAATAAATTTTTGTTTATTCAACAAAACGATTTGTTGGTTTAACAAAACGTTTTCTTGACCCAACAATAATTTGGTTGAGCCAACAAAAAAATTTTGTTGCACAAATATCAACAAAATTATTTTGTTGTCCAAACCAAACCTTTTTTTCAGAGAGTAAATTTCTTAAAATAATTTTTTAACTAATGGAGGGAACTGTTCTATAGAGTACACGAAAAAAAATGGAAGTCTGCGATTTAGTAACATTTACACAAATTCTGTAAACAAAACTTTTATTATAAGACCGAGTCTAAAAATACGGTAATCATTGCTGATCTTTTAAGGAATGAATATAATAAAAGTTTTGTTTACAGAATTTGTGTAAGTGTTACTAAATCGCTGACTTCCATTTTTCTCCGTGTATTTGATCTCGAATTTTTATACATAATTTCTCTTCTAGAAGATGAAAAAAGAAATGCCAAAAATGTGTTTGAAAATAATCTCACTTCCTATCTAGATGAAAAATAATTTTGCAGAGAATTAGCATTTTTATGTAGGTTTTTAACGAACCAGCAAGTCGAGTTCTTTGAATGATTACAATTCCGAGTAACATGACAACATTATTAACCACAAGCGAATAAACCACAGGACAAGTTTAATTTTATAAGGTCGTTTGATCAAAGTCTGAAAAAATGTATACTATGTTTTAACAACCTGGATCTATAAAAGTTGGGATTGACATACTCTTTATTCAAATTGCTTCCAAATAAACTTCCTTTTTCACGCAAAATAATGGTTCTATAAATGTTGCGAGATTAAAAATTATTTACGGTTTGATTCTATCTTTGCGCATTTTTACAATTTAATTAAGCTGTCCATTTTAGAGTTATAAACAGAAATTTTTTTGAATTATTAATTTTTGTTATTCAAATGTTATGATGCAAATTTTATTATACGAATTTATAAAAAAACCTAAATGAAGAGGTTTTAATGTACTTCAAAATTTGTGTAATTTAAAGAGAGTTACAAGATTTTAATTTATTTTATAAAAATTTGAAAGATTTCAGAGAATTTTTAAGGATTTCAAGAGATTTCAAGCGTTTCCACATAGATTTTAAGGGATTTAAGGTAATTTCTAAAAGATTTAAAGAAATTGTAAAGAATTTCATAGATTTCTAGAAATTCATAAAATAGTAAGGATTTCAAAAAATTTTCGATGATTTAAAGCATTTTTTGAGAATTTCAAGGGATTTAAAGGTATTTTCAAAAGATTTAATGAGATCTTAGTGGATTCCAAAAGATTTAAAGATTCAGTGCTGTGAACACACTCAGAAAAAAGTTTGTTTAAAATAAACAAAATTTATCTCAATCAAACAAATTATCACTTTGATATGGAGTCAATCAAAATGTTTGTTTGATCCAAATAAATTCTATATTTGTTTTTATTCGTTTCAATTGAATATAATTTTGTTTGATTCAGATAAATATTTTGTTTAAATTAAGTAAATTTCTTGTTTAAACTAAACATTTTTTTTCATGTAATCAGAAAACGTAGTTAAATATTAATTTGCATTAAAAGTTGTTTAAAGTTCAATGAAAAATATTCCTGTAGGTCAAAAATATATTAGTTAATTTTTCAATATATCTGTATGAATATAAAAAAAAAACTAAAACTACTTTAATACTTTACTTTTTACTTTAGTACTTTTCTAAAAAATTAAGTGTAGAAAATTTGGAAAATTCCATTAAAAAATGTTTTCTTAATTGAAGTAAGAAGTTTATTTTGTTCAATTATACGACTGCAAACAAATTTTTTTCTGAACAACAAATTTTTTTTGAAATTTTTTTCAAACTTTTTTCTGAATGCACTGAACTGATCACTTTGAAGATTTTTGAACTGCATTTTGCATCAAGAAACTATATAAGCTATAAGATTCTGATCTGATTAAATCGTAAATTGATCTAAACGTGTTTCTATCTCCGGTTTATCATCAAATGGTGCGTGAAACTGAAGAATCTGTGTAACCCTACCGAGGCAGCTAAAAAGTGCCAAGATCGAGATCATCAAGTGACGTAGGTTGGCGATCTCGGATGGGTCTAGCCTCTGCAATTTTGTTCTTATTTTCGTGGAAACTTAACCTTGTCTGGCTTTGAAAAGGGTCAACGACATGACACCTATATATCTTGTTAGGTAGACACACACACTACCTTTTACACCATTGTAACATTAATCTGGTCAGTCTCATTAATCTGACACAATTTTTGCACTATTACTAATCTCGTGTGCCTGAATCGCTATATATATGTATATATAATACATAATACATATACACAACACTGTATATAACAATGCAACAATATTACACTTAAACAGTATACATACACATTTTATTATCAGCTATGAGTCAGCGGTAGCAAGCAGTCGAGGTTTTGCAAGCCTTTGATTTTTTGTCTCCTTCCCAATAATTTTTTTATACCCGAAGCTCCCAATCTAATAAAATCTATTTGCAATTGCCATATCTACATTAGCACATAAACTATGCCTGGGGGAAATCGATTTGTGTCGATAGTGATTGAAAATGTGAGAGTGATGAAGCTTTCAAGATTAGATTTTTCATAAAATTCTTTAGGCAAATGAAAATTGCAAAATTTCAAACATATGGAAGTTTGCAGGCTTTTATTATAAAATATTTATAAATTCAAATATAATTTTTGGTTTGGTAGGTATATACAGCTCTGAGAAAATCTGTTAAATTTTTTTCCCCCGTCAAAGACTTTTTTCAATGAATGTTTCAGGATTGGCATAATTTTCATATAGGAAACTTGCATTTTTGCTGTTTAATGTTGACTCGAATTTTATCATATACGTTGCTTAAGTCGGAAGCATTTTCGACGAACGCATTATTTTAACGGCGATAAACAAGTTTAGTGATACTATATGAATGCACGTGCCGAAGATTGCGTAATCATTCGCCATTTCCAATGAACTTTGATATTAAATGAGCGACATTAGACAGCCGCACATCTTCCTGTGACAACGTTGCACCACATTATCGTTAACGTGTTTAATTTTATGTCATTAGCCAGTCAAGATATGTATCAATTAAGATTCAAGAGGCTGTAATAGCTTTTATACATCTTTTATTCACAATCTGATAGCATCTTAAGACCCACACGATTTTATTTACTTTATAGGCGAAGTTTGGATATAACTAAATAAATTATTCAGGAATTTTTTGGATTTCCGAAAATATTTTTAGGATGTTATTTGTAAATGAATAATAGAACTTTAAATTTATTGCAGAGATTAAAATTCTTATAGAATTTTTAAGAAAAGCAATCGACTGAGTTTTCAGATATAAAGAACCAGTGTAATAATTGCTTTGAAGTTTCAGATGAAAATTTTTATATATTTCATTTTTGGATTTCAGATTTGGATTAAGAATATCAAAAAAAATTCCCAAAATCATTGTATTTTTATTTATTTACTAGTAGAAAGATTTTCAAAAGATTTCAAAACATTTTAAGTGATTTTAAGAAATTTTAGAGAATTTATTTTCATGTGGAGAAGTGAATAAAATGAAATCTTTTAAAATTACTTGAAATTCTTTAAAGTCTCTTTAAAATTACTCTAAAATTGATAAATAAAAATTTTTGGTTTTGGGAATAGTGGAAACTTTTTTTTATATTATTATTCTAATAAATGTAAAAAAAATCGTTAGATTTCACGTCTGAATCTTCAACCAAATTCAAACTGCTAAGTCTGAATTTTTTTTCTTCATTAATTCTCGCTAAAAAAAATTTTTTATATAATTTGTTTATTTCAACAGAAAGCATGGGAAATATTTTCACAAACAAAATTTCAAAGTATTTCGAAATATTTAAGACTATTTCAATCCATTTAGAATAATTTGAAATGATTTTAAGATGTTTAAATTCATTTTAAGTAATTTTAAGGATTTTCAATCGATTTCAAATGAATTTAGAGGATTTTAAGGATTTTAAAGATATTTCAAGACATTTAGGGGATTTCGTGGAGAACTTAGGATACATTTACAGACATTTAAAATGGTTTTAAAAAATTCCAAGGAATTAATTCTAATGAAATCTTTTAAAATCCCTTATCATTTAAAATATATCAAAACGAGTTCATTACTTGAAATATCTTGAAATCCCCGAAATTAATAAAAATCTCTTAGCATCCTTTGAAATTCCCTAAAATTCACTTAAAATTTCTTAAAATCTTTTGCAAACCTTTAAAGTGTCTTTAAAATTCTTTAAAATTCTATAAAATCTCTCAAAATTCTGGGCAACGCTGCAAAGAAATTTCTTTCAGTAAATAAATAAAAATCGTGTGTTTTGGAAACGTTTTGTTTTTTATATTTTCAAGCCAATAAATGATAAATAAAAAATCATCAGACTGGATGTCTAAAATTTCAATCTAATTATATTAGAGCATTTTTATTTTGAAAAGAGCCAGATTTAACTTTTTTAAAAAGAAATAAAGTGCTAAAAAATAAACCAGTTTTGCTTCCTGGCAAAGGGAGAATTAACAATAAAAAAAATTTTAATTCGATTTATATCTTTAATATCAATCTCTGATAGGTCATTTGATTTGTATCGACATAAAAAATATCTTCCTCTCTAACATAAAACTTCGTATTAGGAAAATTAAATGACGTAAAGATAAAAAAATTCAAGATTATAAATAACCATGACTTCTTACATTTTTCAAATATTATAAAAATACTTAATTCTTTTCAGAAGGTTAAACAAATTTTTTTGGACACATTCTTTTTGATATTTCATAAGCAGTGATTTTTAAGAAAAAAAAAAAAAAAAAAACAGGAAGAAAAAGTGACTTGATTATCTCCGTAATTAAAAATTTTTGTTGGAAGTCTCTTCTAAGACTTCCTATTACGAAATTCTTCAAAAGGAAAAGCAGCAGCCACTAAAATTAATGTCCGTAATTTACGATTTAAAAAAATGTATGCAGTAACTTTAAAAAAATGCACGCAACTGTCGAAATGATTTACTATCCCGGCGAAATCTTATTATCTCTTCAATAAAATTTAAAACTGAATTTTATGCATTCCAGGGTCACATTCCTATCGGATTTATCAGTCCGTCTGGAAATAACAAGAAGCGAATGAACCTTCGGAGCATCGGAATTTCAATGTTAGCGCAGAGTGATTTACACAGTTTACCGAGTTTACAAAATTTACACAGTAAGGTATTTACGACAATAAGTGGATGCATATGAGGCATCACGGAAACGGAAAAAGCGATGCTATCAAATTCGGGTGCGTTACGATCTTTTATTTTTTCCCCAGTTTGCTGTTAATGACGACACTTGGTATAACATGGATAATATATATATATATATATCTTAAGACTTTTTCCTGAAATCCTGAAATCGTACATCTGCAGTATATGTGCCGTTGAAAGCACCATTATTAGATACCTGCCTACTTCCGAGGATATTCGCGAAGAACATTAGCGTAGGCAAACCTATAATTACCTTTTATCAAAAGCAACTGGACGCGAGTAGGTGGATTCGTGGAAAGCAATTACATGTAAATACGCTTCGTCTCGCATGGCGACCCATCTCAAGAGCCAAATTAGCATTTATCCTTTTCTCCATTTTTGACGTTGTTTGCCCCGATTTTTTACTATACAGCATATGTGCCACTATATCCTGTGGATCGATTATCGCCGATGCATATATGACTTGTCTTTACGCCTTTCCAATTCCGAAAGCAGAGTCCCTAGTAGAAATTGGTTTAGTTTTTCCTTAACACTCTCAAGTAATTTGTAGGGCTGAAATGGGGAAAAACTAGACTAGAGGAACTAGTTAGTGCCTAGTTATAGCCTAACTAGAATTTTCTGAGCAGTTTTCAATGAGAAAATTCTTGACTAGTAATCAATGAAATTTCCTCATTCAATATATGAATAGTTTTCCCTTGTCAGTATCTGGTTAGAAACTAACTAGGATTTTCTGCTCAGTTTTAACTCGAAAGATTCTGCATGTAGAAAAATGAATCTGTTAAAGTTACAGATTCAGATCTGTTGGACATTTCTACGATTTTGACAGATAAAATCTGTTAATCTCACGGATAAAATCTGTAGGGAAAAACTAACTAGAAACTTGCACAAAATTAGGACCAATTTCTTCTAGGGGTGTCTACTATTTTTCGACCATCGAATTTCCGGTTATTTCGCGGTTTTTTCCGGTTATAATTATCAAATTTCCCCTTACTAGAATCATAAATTAAACGCATTTAACACAAGGTTTCCCTATGTGTAATTTCATGTATTGCGATGTTTTATTATATTTAAACAAAATAATATTTTCGTAATTTATTGTGTCTAAAACTTACCAATTTTGAGGGAAAAAGAAAGATACTGCAATATTATCGAAAACTTCAAACGTGATTCTCGGTTGGAATTTTTATTCCCGGCTAATTTCCGATTTTCCCGGTTAGTAGACATCCTGCGAAAGTTATATAAAATATTATACAAAGCTTATTTAGGAATTTTAGTAACCTTCCATTAGGTTGAAGTTTCTGACGTATAGTATGACGAAGTTTCTTTATTTTTTTATTTTTTATATTTATTAGATTATGAATATCAACATAAAAGAGTTCCAAAGAATATTTTTTGTTTTTATTTATTTACTAGCAGAAATTAACCCGGAATTGCCTGAGATTTTAAGAGATTTTAAGTGAAAAAAGAATTCTAAGATATTTTAAGTAATTTCATTTAATTTTAAAGAACTTCAAAGAATTTTAGGAGATTTTCAAGAGATTTTAAGCAACTTTAAAGGATCTTTAAAAGTTTTTAAAATGATTTAAGGATATTTAAGAGTTTTCACAAAATATCAAGATATTTCAAGGGATTTAATCAGATTTTAAGTAACTTTAGAGAATTTTAAGGAATTGATTCTAATATAGACGAAATAAAATGAAATTCCATGAAATATTTTAAAATTATTTGAAACTTTTAAAATCTTTTTTACATTTCTTAAAATCGTTTGAAATATTTCAAAATTTCACGGAGTTCATTAAAATCTCTTGATATTTCTTGAAATCTCGTAAAATTTCTTGAATGCTCTTAAAGACCCTTAAAAAATTTCTAAAATTCCTGAATATTACACGAAATCACATAAGATCCTTTAATATTTCTGGAAATCCCAATTTGAAAAAAAAATTCTTGAAATTCTGAAAAAGTCCTAAAAATTATTTACAACCTTTTATCCTTTAAAGTCTCTTTGAAATTCCTTTAAATTTTAACAGAGCTCTTAAAATTTCGGACTATGCTGGGTAAATTTCTGCCAGTCAATAAATAAAAATTTTGGGCTTTGGAAACCGTGGACATATTTTTTAAAGATATTTTTACTGCATTGAATATAAAAATAAAAAATCGACAGACTAGGCGTGTGAAACTTTAACCCAATTGGACTTCCCCTATAATTTCCTAGTGATGAATGCGAGCAAGATTGAACAAGAAAACAACAAAAGGCGGATATTTTTATATTGCCTTTCAAGAAAAAATATTAAACTTGTCTTGAAAATGGGACTCGTGTCAAAACACTCAGAAAAAAGTTTGTTTGATTCAAACAAATTCCTTATTTGTTTTTATTTATTTCAATTGAATAACATTTTGTGTAGTTCAAATAATTTTGCTTCCTCATGGAGGAAGCAATAATTAGAAACTTCAACATGGCGCCCGAATTGCAAAATTTTTGCCCGAAAAATCATGAATTTTTTTCTCAGAAACGAAGCACTTTACGAGAAAATTACTAAGAACAAGAATAGTTTAGAATTAGCCACAGAATACACCAGGATTTTTTCTAAAACGATTCAAACGATTTTTGCAATTTACAAATTGCAATTTATCAAAAATTGCAATTTGAAAAACGCAAAAATCGTTCGAATCGTTTTGGAAAAATCCAGGTGTATTCTTTAGTCAATTCTAAGTACTTTTTGTTCTTTGTATTTTTTTTGTAAAGTGCTTCGTTCCTGAGAAAAAAATTCATGAATTTTCAGGCAAAAATTTTGCAATTCGGGCGCCATTTTGAAGTTTCTAATTGTTCAAAATAACTTTCAAGTGATTTCTAGGGATTTTGGCGAATTTCAAGAAGTGTCAAATAATTTTTAGGGACTTTAACGAAGTTCAAGAGGTATCAAAATATTATCAAGGTACTTAAAGTGATTTTTAGCGATTATTTGAAGCAATTATTTATAGTCCAGTCAATATAAAAACACAAAAAAGGCCTTACCTTGCAAAAGGTCAAAACAAAACCAAACCAGGCAATTATCCTCTTATTGGGTCCATAATCAAAAACCAAGAAAGATCCCACAAATCAGGTTCCTAGAAAAAAAAATGACGGTTAAAATGGCACCAAAAATTCGTTTTTTAGAAATATCTTGTTTCAAATACACTTTAGAGCAAAAGTAGTTACATAAAAAGTTGTAACAATTTTCTATCACTTTTGTTCTAAACTAAACAACTTTTTCTCATATTAATAGCTTAGGAGTTATGGCAGAGGAAAGTGGAGCACTTTTTTGCAATTTGCAAAAAATGGCAAATTTTACAAAAGAACATCACTACTCGCGTATTTGAATAGAAATTCACGGTCGGATATAGTGGGAAAAAAATTTAAAGAAGTTTTTAGAATGTACTAAATATATTCTAAAAACATTTAATATTCCAAATACGTCCTAAAAACGTCTTTGGAATATTGGACGTTTTTTGGCTTGACATAGGACGTTTTTAGGACGTTCTAAAAACTTCTTTAAATTTTTTGTATAACTTGTAAAAAAATTCACTTCGATTTATCAGATTTGTTTACTAATTCCGAAATTGATAACAAACGCATGGACATGGATAGAGATAATAGGATTATTATGTGGATCTTACTATAAATTGATTCTGTTTATTTATTTTCGGATTATTGAAAGCAGATAAAACTGACTTTGTTTTGAATTGAAAATTAAATATGATAGGAACATATTTCATTTGCAGACGTTTCTGTAATTTGAACCAATTCAGCTTGCCTGATTTAAAATGAATTCGGCCTGAAATACAATTCAGCGAAAAAATATGAGTCACATATATGCTAGAAACGGATGACAAAAGGTTAGGATTATTTTGACCCCAATTTAAAAGACTTCCGAGGGTTATCGGTCGTTTTCGAAAGACGTTTCCAATTAATTTGTTCGGGCAGTTGACATAACTCGATGAGAGATAAGAGTCTCATAAATTCACCATTATTCATGATAAATTACATTACATAGTGCAGGATAGGAGATTATACGCATTTTTTTTTTGTGATAACGACTCTCGTTATCAAATATTTCTGTTTGCAGCAAAGCCAGTTTAACATGCCACAGTTTGAAATTGTATCATAAATCTTGCACTCTAACTTTTTAGTGTGATAAATCGACATTTTGTATCCAATTTCCGGATTCTTGAAGAAAATTCATATTGCGTGAAATATTTCCAATAAATATTTAATAAACTACAAATTTCTTCCTATAATCAATCATTTTTCCATCTACATGTAAAGTTCAGACATTTTTCTCGGATGTGAGGAATTTACTCCAGAGGAAAGTCTTTAAATTTAATGAAGTGGAAAGTAAACACACATTTTAAATATTATTTAAGTGCCTCATGAGAATTATCTCTGGAAATTAAATTCTACGCGTCCGTGCAAGAAGACAGGCTACGATGCGATGTTTCGTGTGATGCGAGATCATTCCAAGAAGTCTGTCTGTGAATCTATAGATGTTGCACTTTTAGTGGTGAAAGATTAAATGCTTGCGAAATTCACATGTTTAAATATATTTTTTAAGGCTACGATTTGATCAAGATATTTGAAGAGATTTACAGCAATTTCAAGAGAATTTGAAAGATTTTCAATAGTTTAAATAGATTTCAAGAGATTTATGAAGAGATTTATTTTATTAAATTTACAAGATATATTTTTAATGATTTCCTGGGATTTTCACGGATTTCAAGAGGTTTGAAATAAAAACTTCTAAAGGTTTTAATATACTTCAAGAGGTTTCAAGCTATTTGTAAAGATTTTAAGATATTATAAGTTTTTTATGGGTATTTTAAGATACTTTTAGGGATTTTAAGGGATTTCAAAAGATTTTAGTGTATATACTTTCAATTATTGAACAGAATCTCAATAGATTTCAAGAGTTTTTTTTTTATTAATTTCATTAAGGAAGTTTGAAAGATTTCTAATAAATAATAATCCCTTAAAAGTCCTTAAACTCCACAGAAATCTCAAATCAGAGCCGTCAAATGGTTTTATATAATTTTAAAAGAATTTGAAAAAAATTTAGAAGAGTTTTAAGATTTTCGAATACATAATTTAAAAATATTTTAAAGTAATTCAAGGGATCTGAAATAATATTAATTAACTTACACAGATTTTAACGGAATTTCATAAAGCTTAAGGATATTCAAGAGATTTAAACAAATTTTTTTAAATATCGAGATATTTTAAGAGACTTCAAAGAATTTAAAGAGTATTCAAAAGATTTAAAGTGATTTTAAAGAACTTCAATTAGTGATTTCAAATGATTATAGGGAATTTAAAAGAATTTGAAAAACTTTAACAAAATTTCAAATACATGAGGAAATTTCTTCAAGTATTTCAAGTTATTTTAATGAATATACAGTGACTTCAAAATATTTCAAACGATTTAAACGAAAAAAGCGACTTCCACAGATTTTAAAAGAATTTCAAACAAATTCAAAATATTTTCAAGAAATCCGAAATAATAAAAAAGGTTTTTCGAACCATTAAAATCTGTTAAATCTCTTTAAATCTTCTAAAATATGTTGAAATGCCTTGAAATACTGCGAAATCTTTTGAAATCATTTGAAATCTCACAAAAACTCTTCAAATGTTTATTCTTTAAAATTTTTAGAAATAACAAAATCTTTTTGTATTTTTTGAAAAATCTTTTAGAGATCCTGCAAAAAATATTACAATTTTTTGGAATTCAAAGCTTTTTGATATTTCTTTGACAATTTTTTTGAATATTTTAAAATGTATTAAACAGTTGAAATCTTTTGATTTCTATAAAATTTTTTTAATATTTTGAAATCTATTCTAATTCCTCTTAAATCTTCTGAAATCTCCTAAATCCCTTTAATTAAATCTTCTGCAATGTCCTAAGACCTAAACTACAAAAAAAATTGAAATCTTCTGAATTCTTCGAAATCTTACGAAATACCTCGCAATCTTTCAAAAATTTTGAAATTTTTTTGAATTCACTTTATATCCTTAAAATTCTACCTACAAAGACTCCGAGACTTTCAGCTTATAAAAAAAAAGTTTTTATGACAGTATTATTTTTGAGAATAAAACAAAACTATTGAAGATTAAGATATTTTAACATAAGACTTTTAAACATTATCACATGTATGACTTCATCATCTCATCCCTCGAAACAATACAATTTCCAAATACATAAAGGTATAACACTTTTTAAACGAAACTTTTTCTCTCAACTCTAAAAAATAATGATTCATGCTTGGAAAAGTTTCGGCACCTACATAAAAAGTGTTGAAACGTTTAGAAAACCGATGATTAAACATAATTTTAAAGCGATTGCGAATTCGCTCAACTTTTAATTCCCCATTGTTTCTCTAAACTATGCGAGAGAATTAGAATAAAAAAATAGAGAACTAGCAATAAAAACAAGAATAATGGTAATAAAAAATTGCCATACCTTATCTAAAATTCAATCCATCATTTCCAATCAAGTAATTATCCATTTTGCTGCTTTTGATAAAGGTTTTCTGCAGAAAATATACTCACTCTACTTTCATTCTCAAATCTTTCGCTATTCGTGTAGAGGCAGCTGTCCGAGGTGCTGAAACCTTGAAATTTTCAATATTATTGCTGAGCAATTTCATCATCTGCCTAGCTGCTCGTGAACTCGCAGTTAGTATGTTGAAAAAAGGTTTCACCCTAAAGGTGTACCAGCAAAAGGCGTTTACACATGAACGTTTATATCTTTTTGCATATATGTGTTGCAATATACACATTAATACATTATATATTTATTTTATATAGTATATACGAATGTGCGTGACCGTATCTTAAAGATTGCAACATGATACACGTGATTCTAGATCATACGCTTAAATGTGTTCGTATTCATAATTGCGATATATAAACATAATTATGTATACGACTGGGTTACTCAACTTGATCAATTAATTGTTTAATTGAAGAGTTTGTAAAAAAACTGACTATGTGTTTACTTATTTTTATACGTTTCGTGTACCACTCAAAACATTTTCATCTCTCCGATTTTGATGAAACTTTGTGAAATTGTTGAACAATCAGATTAAATCCAATAAGTAAGTATAAAAGAACCGATATCGGTTTTAAATTAAGTATCAATTTGTGTTTGGTTATTTCGAGGCGTATGATTTTTTTTTAATGATTATACGAATGAATCTATTTGTCAGCTATAATCACATTATTTCCTGTTCGCGTCGTGAATTCAAAGTCACTTCTGCGATTGCCAGGAAAAGATTGCGAGTTTCTGGAAATTTGCAGAAGACTCGAATATCGTAATGATTATGGGAATTATAATTATGTACGCGAGCTACACTATTTTGCGGTGTATAAAATAATCTACAATTGAACAATTATACACTTTTCCAAAGAATTATTAATTTCGTGTGAAATTCGTGAAATTAATTTCTCAGAAAATAATTATTTCTCATTCTATTCTCTGATAATCTAGATATTAATAGATGAGAATCTTTCATTTTCTACCTAATAATGTTATTAAATTATTTTCCAAATTAACAAATTGGGACAAATAATTATTAAATTTTTAAATAAATTAATTATTATAATAAACATTTAATATTTACTAAAGGAGAATACGTTGAAATTAACCATACAAATACCGAGAAAAAAAATATACCCAATAGGCAAATTGAAGAAAAATAATAATACCCAAACACAAATGCCCGAATTTTTTAATTTTCGAAATCTAAATTTTTTTAATTATATAATTTTTCAATTTTACAATTAACGAATTATAAAAATAAGATAATAAAGAATCAATAATTTATCATATTCATGTTATATATTCACACTAACGACTTATTGTTAGTAAATTTCCAAAAATTTCAATTTGCCGAAAATATATTTAAATAATTAATCAAGTAAATAGGTAGATATATTAATTATTAAATATTTATGCCGTTCAAGAAAATAAACGAGACCTTGATTTCGAGGTCTTGTTAAAGCCTTAAAAATTCAAGAATCTTAAAAATTGAGTCTCTTTGCCTTGAGTATCTTCGCCAGATGTTCATCTCGCAGCAAGAAAAGCACAGAAAAAAAAGTCTTAAATTAAGTCCGAAAATAAGCTTATTTTTAGGTGTAATCTTGAATGTAAATCTTGGAACTAGTCCGAAAAACAAGTTGAATTTAGTCACAATTCGACTAACTAACAAATGAATTGGAAACTATCGCCGTATTTATCATGGATTGTGAAGTATGCCGATTGTTTCTAGTTCATTTGTCGCATTGATGTCATAAGACAATTTTGGGTTTATTAATTTAGTTTATTAGTTTAGTTATTTAACCAAAACTAAAAATCAGACAAGTATATGATTAAGACTTTTTTTGTGAGGCCTTTATTTTTAAGAATCTTGAATTTTTAAGGCCTGGAATTTTAGGCGTTAACAAGACCTTGAAATCAAGGCCTCGTTCCTTGCCTTGAACAGCAACACTGTTTAAAATAATTACAAATATTATTATTTTATAAACCCGATGTGTTAATTCAAAAAAGGTTTAAATACTTCACAACTAATTTAATTGAATTTCAAAAATTTAAGAAAATTTATAAACTTCCCATGGATTTTGAAAATTTTCAAATTCCGGCATTTATAAATCGATTTTTTATTCTTCGGCGACATCTTTATACCGAAAAATCAAACTCCCAAAATTTCAATTTTCAGAAAATATAAAACACCGAATTTTAAAATTCCCGATAATTTAAAGCCCCGAAAATTTAAATTCCAAAAAGTTTAAAAATCCAGAAATATAATTTAAATTTTGTTAGTTCCAAATCTTACTTCGTCGAAATACAATTTAAATTTAAATTCGTAAATTTCGAAGAAAAGTGTGCCTCTTTATTTTATCAGCACCATTTATGTACGTCAGATTTGATTGTCTCTTCTTCAGGCAGAGACTGCATTACAAACAAGTATTTAAGTGCGTATAAAAGAATTCCCTGTAATTTTATTTACATTTGCATTCGCGATACGTGGCGCGTACCGCACAGGAAGTGTAGTATGTTCGAACGTGACCGTTGTACGAGTTAGTAAAGGTATATAAATAATGCTGGAATTGGTGTGAGCTGCCTTTGCTAATGTTTCTTTACTCGAAAAATCGAGCTGTTTGTTACCTATACATACCTATACACCATAATATGGTTTTCACCATTTCTGCAAAGTGGCACGAATTCCACTAAATCTTAGATTTTGCTCGTAAATACCAAAAACTGCGCATTTCGCTGACATACCAATTTCAACGCCTCTAATTTAAGACTTTGAAAATTTATTGAGATATTCCAAATTAAAAGCACTTGAAAGTCAATGTTTCCAATTATATAATTAATCAAGCATCAAAACATTATTGATATATAGATTTTTTATTCACAAAAAGAAAGTTAACGATTTCAAGAGATTTTAGTGATTTCAAGGGACTTCTATAAACGGATTTCCAATTGTTTGGAAGTATTTAAAAGTATTATAAATAGTATTAAAAATAATATTTTGAAGGATTTCAGGGAATTATCTGATATTTAAAAGAATTTCAAAAGACTTTTTTTCCGATTTGAGGCAAATGGAAAAGATTTTAATTTATTTGAGGTACTTTTTAACGACTTTTAGGGATTTTAGGGGAATAAAGTGATTTCAAGAAATTTCAAAGATTTTCTAGATTTTTAAAGAGATTTTTAGTGATTTCAAGGAATTTTATGTGATTTCACAAGTTTTCGTGAAATTTTAAGTGATTTGAAAAGGTTTCTTGGCGGGAATATTTAGAGATTTTTGCGAATTTTATCTTGGATTTCAAGAGATCAATGATTTGAAACATTTAAAATCTCTTAAAATCTTTTTGTAAAGTTTCGAGCAATTTTAAGAGGTTTTGATATCAATCCTTGTTCAGGATTTGACCGTTCTGAGGAGAGGGGAATAGAACGAAGTCCGAGAGGGGTGAGAAAGGAAAATACGGGGGGGGGTAGGAAGTATCTTTTTAGTAAAGACTCGCCATTTTTAGTCAAAATAACAAAACTATTTATTGAAATAGAACAGGACTGTAGTACAACGATGAAGATGCCAGCGGTATGCGTCGTCGAACAATACTAACAGTGAGAACTAAAGATATTTTATACTAATTTGAGGTTGGGGCAGGTAGTCTAGGATCCCCAAGGATTTTTGGTCGTGTACAATCGGAAAAATGTAGAGGGGGGGGGAACGATGCCGAGCGGTATGCCGTCCGGGTGATGCACCTACTGGTATGCCAGTGAGGCGTTGTGCTGAAAACTACCGGTATGCCGGAGAGTTCAGCTGGTCAAGAGGCGGAATCCGCCTCCAACCATTCTGACGATTTTTCGTCGTGCGGGCCTTTTTATATCCTTGGGGC
>UCOH01009926.1:2341-21398 GCA_900474275.1 Synergus japonicus
TCTTTGGGGATGTTAAATTTGCAGTTAAATTTATAAAGAATAACAGCTAAAAAAGAAGTAAGTAAGTCTCACTTTGATGATAGAGTTCACTAGTGAAAAAAATCAAAGAAGGTATGGGAGGGTGTGTGAAATTGAAGAGGTGAGCCAATTTTACTAAACAAGAACTTTATTAAACTATAAAAACCCCATAAAAAACCCCAGTCTTGAGTGAGGAAAAAGCCTTCCAAGTAGATTTATAAAATTAAAATACTGAATTCCTTAGATTATAATTCAAAGCAAAAACATTAGAAGTCCTAATAAGACGATATAATAAAGAATTAATAGTTTACGATACCGCAGATTGAATGGCCATTCAATTAGTTCCTCAGTTACCAGCCAACACATGCAGCTTTCTGAGAAGGAGGACACCTCCACTGCTGGAGTACAACGCAGTTCTGATGTCTCAGGCACGGGTACAGCCCTCACTACGTTGCACCCGGGGGGATGGCACGTGTGCCGCGGGGTTTGGAGGAGCCCTGGATGATACGTCGTATTATCCACTAAGGCAGCAGGCAGATCCTGTCCTTAGCCCTGGTGATGTGTGGCTGGCTTTGTATTCCACTCCCGGAGTCCTGGGTGGCTTAGCTAAGGAGTACTCACACACACTGTACTGTAAGAGCGCACTGAAGGCTACTGTCCGCATCAGACGCTCCGTCTGGGGTTTCCCGCAGGTGCTAAGTACTTTTTTCACAATCTCTCTACAATTCTTGCAAACATTTCGCCCGCCTTCGTCCACTGGGCGAATATCAACTTACTGTATTATACAATCACTCCCCTCGCTCGGCTGTGTCTTCTTGCTCTTCCGGTTGGTCCAAATTTAGGGGTGCTAGGCAGGCGATGTGTCGGCGAAGCGTGTTGGTTGCTGTTTTGACCGTAACCACTCTAACCAGGCCGTCCTTGCCAGGGTCGATTTCAAGGACCCGTCCCAAAGGCCACTTGGATGCTGGGTACCGATCGTCCTTCAGTAGCACCAGTTGACCGACAGTGAAGTTGTCTGTCGATGCTCGCCACTTTCCTCTCTCTTGTAATTGCAGTACCTATTCGTTTGGCCAACGTTTCCAGAACTGATCACGAATATGTTGGAATGCTACGATGAACGTTGCTGTTGTCAAGTCGCTGAACAGCTCCAGGTGTATAGCTTTGGTGGCAAAGCAAACGAAAAGGGCGATATAGCCTTTGTAGGCATGATGTCCACGACCCTTTGAAGTGCATAATTGAAAGGGTCCAGCGTAGTCCAACCCTGTCGTCGTGAAGGGACGAGCTGGATTCACACGTGCTGCTGGAAGGTTGCCCATGAGTTGATGGGCCAAGCGAGGTTTGTGTTTTTGGCAGACGATACATTTATGTAATATTGATTTGACGAGCGGTCGCATTCCTATAATCCACACGAATCGTAACAATATGTTAGTTGTAAGGGTCGGTCCACCATGCAAGGCTCGTCGGTGAGCATCCAAGATAAAAAGACGACTGAGTGAAGAAACGCGAGGCAAAATGGGTGGGTATTGAACTTGATCTGGTAAATTGGCATTAGATAAGCGCCCACCGACTCGCAGAATGCCGTCCTTATCGAGGAACGGTTGTAGTTTGCACAAAGAATTGTGCTTTGGCAGATTTCGTCCCGCTTGTAACAAGTTAATCTCTTCCCTAAAAGTGTGCGATTGAGCTACTTTCACGAGCACCTTACGTGCGTGGTCAAGATCGGCGACTGTAAGTCTTTTCGGGTATGGGTTCTAACCTGCTTTGCGACGAGCTAGCTGGAGTAACGGACGTAAGTACCAAGCGGTTACACGCACAAGATAAGTAAGAGTCGAGTATTGTGACAGGATCGCTGGCTCGTTCTCGTTTACTGTAGACTGTGTGTGCAGAGTTTGCACAGTTTTTGGCGGCTGAGGCCAGTGTTGAGGATGAGAAGCGAGCCACGCAGGTCCGTGCCACCACAAATCCGAAGATTTAAGTTCGGTGGGTACAGCACCGCGAGTAGCTAAGTCAGCAGGATTCTGTTTCGTTGGGACGTGGGCCCATGTCGCTGAGGGCAACTCGGTTTGAATTAATGACACGCGATTCGCGACAAATGTCTTCCAATGACAGGGATGTTTTTTGAGCCACGTGAGCACTCACGGTTTTGACAGGTGAAACCTTTTTTTTAGCACTTAATAGTGCCACGCGGAATTGATCGCGACCGTTATCAATTCGTATGTAGACCGCGGCGGCGTAAGCTTGCGAAGACGCATCTGAGAATCCGTGAATTTCAAATGAGTTGTGCTGGGATAAGCCGAGCCAGCGGCTTATTGATAACGTAGGAAGAGATAAGAGTGACTGGCAATATTGTTGCCATCTCTCACAGATGTCTTTGGGTAGAGGCTCGTCCCACTCACACTTCTTAATCCACAAGTCCTGCATAATTACTTTCGCGATAACCGTAATTGGCGCGAGCCATCCTAGTAGGTCGAAAAGTCGTGCGATTTCGGAATATATTGATTTTTTAGTTATTTTTCCGGTATTGGTTTCAAAATTCGAAGCGCTGAAATTAAACTTATCTAAAGAGGGTTTCTAGTGAACGCCGAGAGTTTTGACTGCTGTTTTGCAGTTGATATCTTTTACCGTGACGTCGTCATTTGATTGATCTCGCGAGGGCAATAAATCGGTGTGGTTGGCAGCCCACTTGTCTAACTCGATCCCGGCTGATTCTAAGATACATTGTAATAGCTTAATAATGTTTTTTAGTAATATTTTTTTAATTGAAAATGAAAGCCCTAATGTTAATGATGTCGGAGCTGCTCTTCAGCGCGGGCTCGAAGTTATGTATTGGTCTACTTGTTAGAAAATAGGAGCTTTTCAACATGAGCAAGCTAAAGAGCAAAGTTTCTTTGAAGTTATAATCATAGATAGCGATAGTGCGTGAATTTGAATTTCAACTTGGCGCGTATTTATAATATATCCAATATCGTGTACAAGTGAGTACCATGTGCAACACAGATCCTCGTCGACAGTAATGGTGGTTCTAACTCATTCTACGTTAGTGGTGCTGTCGCTTGAACATTATGTTGGGCTGGTCCTCTCTATTGTCTAATCATAATATTTATATTAATGACGGTATGTTTTCAATTATTGAATGATGGCCAATAAAAAGTATTCTATATGCAATTTAAATACTTTTATTAAGATAGACGTTACTTGAAAAGTTTGAACCAATAAAGTGCGAATCCTGTGATCCTTCACAATTCAGGTCGCTCATCATTATTAGTGCGCATTATAAACGAGTTTCGCTCGCAAAGTGTTAGCTGGATAAAAATTTTAAAGTAGCTTTGATTTTTTTGAGATGTAGATTGACGTTCTGCACGCAATAGTTTTAAATGCACTTAAGGCTATGTGATACTTTTAAAATTTTTCTATTTTATTGATTTCCAATTATACCAATTATTCTCCCACAAAAATGAATATTTTGCCGAGAAATTTTAGAGCATGATAGAGAACATTGAAACGGAGGTTTATTGGCTCCGTTTAGTTCAAAATTTTTTTAAATATTCTTTCATTTTAAACTAACTAAAATAATTTAACGCTTGAACTTCGGAAAACTCAAAACAGTTTCATTGTTTGGGCGCCCTCTTTATCAATATAGTTTTTGAACAAAATTTATGTTGAAAACTCAGTCGATAAAAAGTTGCATTATTAGATGTTATTTTTACTAACAATAATAAATACATATAATGATTAGAAAAACATGTATGTTTTAGATTAAGTAAACGTTAACATTTCTCTTGGTGAAAAATAAAGTTGACATGCTTTGCTTTTCATTTATAATGAAATTGCACTTGTTTTCAAAAGCAGAAAATTTTTAGATAACATGATATCATAGTTCGTACATTTTCCACGCCAAGCGCTCGCGTCGGCGGGCGAGTGAAAAGCCTACAATTGTCACCCTCAAAAATGGGGCCATCTTTGGTAAAATCTACCATAGGAGATATGGCTCGTTATACTACATTGTGAATAAATTTTTATAAGGTTTAGAGTAATAATATTATTTAAATGTTGAATGATCATAATTGTTTTGGAAAATATTAAAATTTACTTATTGTTAATATAATTTTGATTTATGGTTTGTAAAACATCTATAAGCTCATCTTAAAATAAAAAATTTGTAGCACTTTCTAACCTTCCTTGACATTTTAACAGATATAACCCTCAAATTATTGTGAGACATTTTGAATTATTAAAAAAACATTTCTGTTTGAAATTTCAGCACATCTAATCCCAAAAATATGTTAATAATATTAAAGATAAATATATTTATCGTATTTTTATTAAATTTTACTAATGGCCTGTAAGACCATTCAGGGGGTTGTCTCCCTTCCTTAGGAGAACTAGCCTCTGCTTCTTCCAGTCACTGAAGATTACTCCTTCCTGAAGGCACGCATTAATCGTTTCAAGTAGCATTTCTGGGTATACCTCGATTATCTTTCGCAAGATTTTGTTCGGTATTCCGTTCAGCCTTGGTGCTGTATCCGCCTTCATTTTGACTCCCGCCGAGTTGGTAGTGATGATTGAGTCACTTGATGATTGTAACATATTAAATTTTGATAACCATATAACTCAATAAAGACTTGATTAATAAACTCTAAAACCCATAATTCCTCAACTTGTCGCTTCAAAAAAAAAAAAAAAATGATTCCAAATATTTTTTCGTTCAAATAGCGTAAAAAAAGGTTCATTACTAAATGTTTAAAAATTATCCATTAAAAACAAACATATTTTCACATTCAGTATTATTATTTCTGCTGACAAAATAACAAATTCAAGGCATATCAACATATTTTGTCCAATTGATTATAATAATCGACATGTTTCTAATTACCTGCGAAATTTTCTTATATAACTAATAAATAGTTTATATGGTTCAAAAGTTGCTATTTTATAAAAAATATTTACTGATTTTTTTAGGTTAAACATTCGTGATAATTTGTAATACATATCCCTTTGAAATGAAAATATAATGTAAAAATTAGTTATAGTATACCGTTTTTTTGCTTTTATTAACAGTTTTAATTTAATAAGTTCTTTAAAATAAATTAATATTAATAATAATTAACAAGTTTCAAATTATTTTAGCAAGAAAGAACTTTTTTTAAATTTTTTGTACTAAACGGAGTCAATATACCTCGGTTGCACATGGCCTTAATTAACCATCAGATTTCGAATCACTTATTTTATAGTAATATTTTATATATAACATTATATTGCGTAGAATGTAATATTTCATGCCTTTAAAAAATACGTGTACGTTTCTTTTTCTAGAATTACGCACCTGTGGTTTACAGTCAACGTTTTTATTACGGAGCCGACAGGAAATCGATTGGTCTTCAGACTAACGGTCCATTTGTTACATGCCAAGTTTACAACTCAAGTTCCTCTCTGGTTTTCTTATAATTTAAAACATTTTCGCCATATAAGATTTCTTATAATGAAGATACTTTTTTTATATTCATTATGAATCTTGAGGTAAATTTTTATAGAGAAAACTACTTACTCCATCAAAAAAAGGTTAAGGGAGAATTTGTAGATCTTTTTAAGAACAATAGTTATTTTTCTTATCATTTTCTCTGTATATCTTGCCTTATTTGTCTGATTGTGAAAATTTTAATTTTCGATTGTTATGAATTTTAATATTCGATTGTTAGGAAAATCGTATAGGACGCTCAAAAAAGAAACATTTTTCATTTCTTGACTTTTTTTAATATCGTGCGTTATTTGGCTTTAAATTTTAATTTTCGTTTATGTTTTTGAATTTCCGAAATGTTATGTCTAACAATTTTTGTTTTATCGAAAAAAAAAATATAAGGATAAATTTTTCAACTTTTTAAGTATTACGATCACCCATACATATAATTTGTAAATTAAACAAAACTGATTACAAAAATTTTTATAATCAAAATTTTTAAATTTTTATCCAACACGGCTCAGCTGGACCTTCATTTTAGAACACTAAAAGTGCAGTCCCATGTCAGCAGAAAACGTCGGCGTAAAAACGAAACTTATGAGACTGACCGAGATGAATAGATCTGTTTGCCTCTTTCACTCTCATGACATTCTGCTTTACGCCGACGTTTTCGGCCGACATGGAACGGCACCTTAAAAGAATATATCAAAGGCCAATCCAATCGGTCCATTATTTCGAAAATTATCCTGTTCACAAACTGAAAATCTAGTCTTATAGTTTCTTATAGCTTATAAGTTTCTTCTTCTGGTTTTACAATCAATGGTAACATTCTTGATGATTTGAAGTCAATTACAGATTGTAAAATAATCAATTTCGATAACCATATAACCCAATAAAGACTTGATTCATAAACTCAAAAACCCATGATTTTTCAACTTATCGTTTCAAAAAAAAAAAAACATTTTTATTCAAAATATTTTTTACAGTTCTGATATCATCTGTCGATCAGTCGACTCACATAAACTACTTATAGCGGCTGGTAAACGCTAACAGCTGTTAATGAGATCATTGTTAGGTTAAATTTTTTTTTTTCGGCGCAGAAAGTATTTATTTCGCCAGTGTTTCTATTTGGTCCTGCAATGTGATCCTACGTGCTGTTGACATAAAGTAAGCATAATTTGATGTGGAATTCTGTATTCTTATAGTACATACAGTCAATTGTTCAAAATATGTAGATTTTTTTAATAAATGTTGATTACAAATTATGGGATCGTCGCGAGGCAATAAGTGCCAAAATGAGTTATAATAATCGAGTTATAATAATCGATGACAATTCTATGTTACGTCTATCAATTTTTGTTTTATCGAAAAAAGTTATAAGGATAAATTTTTCAACTTTTTGAGTAATACGATCACCCGTACATAGAATTTGTAAATTAAACAAGAGTGATTTCAAAAATTTTCATAATCATCAAAATTTTTAAATTTTTATCCTACACCGCTCGTTTACGAACTTTACCTTTACTTTAGGACACTAAAAGAGTATACCAAAAGTCAATCCAATCGGTCAATTATTTCGAAAGTTATCGTGCTCACAAACTGAAAATCTACAGACTCAAACGTCAGTGACGAACTACGGTCTAGTTGGCAACATAACTGGCTGTCTGTAATTCCGAATAGTGTCCAGTTTTCCAAATTCGCACTAATTTGTTGTTTTAATACTAACCATGTATTATACATGAAAAAACCTAATGTGACATGTCACTGTACTATCGTAAGAAAGACAGTGTATAGGTCTGAAAACAATTGAGGACCTGGATCTGAATGAAAAAACGCGACTTTTTTCTAGTTAAAGTTTTTTTTTTTTCGATGAAAATGGAATAATAGTTTTACTCGTTCTCGAGCGTTGAGTGACTTTTTCGATCCAGGCCCTTAATTGGAAATATATTAATCGATTTCAACAAATTTTAACATTATATTCAGCTCGAAGTAGGTGAGGTGATTGAAATGTGATGTGGGACTTGTTGAATAGGCACAGAGATGACAGCACTAGCAGAGCGGAAGAAGATCGAAAGCAATTTCAAATACAGTAGAATCCCGCTAATTCGTAATGTCAAGGGACCTGACTAATATTACGAATTGCTGGGATTTACGAATTATGGAGATTACGAATTAGGAGCGATTTTTTCAAGGGACTGACGATTTACTATGAAATACCGAGATTTTAACTTTATTGGGATTACGAATTACCGGGAGTCTACTCTATTTTTCAAAACACATTTTTTCTATTTATCTTCACTATGAAGTGTTATTTTTTCTTAAAACTTATATCCTACGCCATTATATACTACAACTGAATCCAAAAAAATACCTAATCGAAGAACGTTATGAATAAATTTTCCTGAAGAATCCCCATATTTACAATTACATATTAGCACTACTTCACATTTGAACTGTGTAATTTATTGAAGAATCAAAAAATTATCGAAAATACAGAATAAGCCTTCTCAGATAAATGTGAAAATATCTAAAGATAAGATTACGCAGAATCTCTTTTCAAAAATTTTTTAAATCGGAATACTGAATTTATTAAAACAAAAAGAATGTTCATTGTTCGTCGATAGTTGCAGGAACATCCGGGTCGCTTATCATACTGCAATAAATTGATCTTCTTTGCAATGCAAGCGGCAAAATAGCTGGAAGAGAGCCAGCACTGCAACTTTTTTCTTTGTGACTTATGACTTTAACGTGTGTTCTACGATGTGGCTTTGTTCTAAGTAAGAACCTCAACGACCTAGGTTTAACGACCACAAGTAGAATGTATGAGATTTAAGCCAACTGGATAGCGCTTGAAGTGTACACTGCAATTTATTTCTTTCTCCTAGTTTACAGATGTCGATAGACTGCCTTATCTTTCCAATGGAAAATTTTTAAATTCGCGTCGTTGAATACAGACTGAGGTCTGACTATGTTTGGCGTAGACCACTACCAGAATCGTGAACAAATGCAGTGTATATTGAATGAGAAAGTTCGACGGCTTATCATTTCTATCAGAATGAATTTTTCAGAAAATATGTGTTTTAGAACATTGAACGTTTTGGGAACGTATTTGGCTAGCCACTGGATATTTTTGAAATGTTCTAGAAATATTCTCACTTCGATAGTCCGAGACCCAGTTTCGACTGGCGACAACCCTATAAGCCTCTTCTGTCAAATGAAACCGACAATGAAACAACCACCCTTCATACTCTTACTCTTGATAACATCTTAAGGGAATTAAGCTCTATCGATTTAAAGAAATAGCTAACTAGCTATAAGGAAATGTTTTCTTCGACTTCTTCTTCCTTTCCTTAGGTCACGCTGAAATGGATGTGAAGGAAAGAAGGGAATGGGTGGAGTAGGTTTAGGTTTTTATTTTTCGTAGTCGATTCTTTGGAGATGCTTATATAATGTTAGCTGAGAAGGGACTGACTGCTTTACACTTTTGCTGTTGTTTTTATAGACATGGCTGTGAGCTCCCTCCATCTTGGTCGCTCGTAATTGGCTCTTGTGGAACGAGTAAGAACATTTGGAAAGTCCACAAAATGGGGGTTGTGGTTTTTTGTTACCCATGTAGAAATTTTGCCAGGGCCCTGATCGGGCACGGATCCGGCCAAACCTGGCCGGATCAGTCCGGCGCCATTATGGCCGTCCGATCCGTACCCGATCTGGCCCTGATAGGTTTTTTATTCTTATTTAAAAAAA
This sequence comes from Synergus japonicus, assembly GCA_900474275.1. NCBI lineage: Eukaryota > Metazoa > Arthropoda > Insecta > Hymenoptera > Cynipidae > Synergus > Synergus japonicus. Next base: position 11,559 of record UCOH01009926.1, read on the forward strand.
ATATATTTTTCAAATAAATACAAAATATATCATAGCTAGAAGGACTTAGAATTATTTTTCTTAGAAGAAAATACTTCTAAGTTATTTTTACAGGTGAAGGTTAGGACGCTCATGTTGGTTAAAGAAGATAATGAAACAGTAGTTTAATGTTGCTGAGGCAACATTAGCGGATATCACTCTTGATGACGTCGATTAAGGGATTAGGTACAGTCGCAAGGCCAAAAAACGTTTTTTTGAGAATTCTTTTAAAAGAAAGTTTTGAATATTTACAGATTAGTGTTTACAAGTTCGGAAGATATAGATTTCAAGAAGTTGCAGTCATTTTTTCATTTAAAAACAATAATAAACAACTGAGTTACGGCCAATACGCCAAAGTTCCATAAAAAAATTTTTTTGCGGTGCATAACGTAACATATGACTGAATCATTTGTAACAAAAAACCCCATAAGAAATTAGTAAAATATAATATTCTTGTGTACTTGACGGCGAGATTTGATCAAAATTTAATTTTTTTTACAAAATGGTGGATGTCTAAAGTAAAAAGTTGTCTTTTAACCAAATAGTTGGTCATTTTGCGGTTCTATTAAAAAAAAAAATAAAGTGAAAATTAAAAATATCTCCGCAAAATACATCACAATATTATTAATTATTAACATTTTGTAAGCATCGGTACACCAGATCTTGAAATTCTTTAGGCACCACCTTTAAAAACCTTGTTTCAAGAAAATCGCGTTTAAAGTGTGCAGTATGCACAGCTTAGTCTCGCGAGGCCGCTCCAGATTCCTACGGTTAAAGACATATATCTCTCAAAAGTTATGTTCCGATTTACTTGAAATTTGTACATAATATTTTTGAAATGTTATACTTTCAGAAAATGCAAAAAAATCGAGTTTTCCAAAATTACAACTGCATCTAACCCCTTAAGGGGTAGATTCTACTTTAAACGCTAAAAATTTTTTTTTGAGTATATCATGAAAGATATGGAAATAAATATTTTTAGGTATGATAGAATGTCTTAAAGTATGTAAAAAATTTTTTACAATCGCATCAGAGAATGTATTAGATTTGTGTAAAATTTGACCCCTCCAGTTTTCATCAAATGTCCACGTTTTGGGACCCCCTGAACCCGAAAAACATGTTTTTACGAATGTGTCTGTCTGTCTGTCTGTCTGTAGATTTTTAGTTTGTGAGCACGATAACTTTCGAAAGAATTGACCTATTGGATTGTTCTTTGGTATACTCTTTTAGTGTCCTAAAATGAAGGTCAAGTTCGTTGGCCAGACATTTTGGATAAAAATTTAAAAAGTTGGAGCATTTTGAAAATTTTTGTAACCACTTTTTTTTTTAATTTAAAAATTCTAATGACGGATGTTCGTAGTACTCAAAAAGACGAACAAATTTTCTTAATAACTTTTTTGGATAAAAACAAATTGAAAGACTTACAATATTTTGAAAATCCAAAAAAATGAAATAAAACTTGAATTAGAAGCCAAACAACGCATGATATGAAAAAAGTCTAAATATGAAAAATGTTTCTTTTTGAACACCCTATAGGATAGGTATAAAAACTTTTTGAATTTCCTTAAAAAATCAAAAATTCAAATTTTGAGCTAAATAACGCCAGATACAGAGAAAATGATAAGAAACATAATTATTGGCCTTAAAAACATCTACAAGTTCTCCTTTGGGCATTTTTCAATAGGATGAGTAGTTTTCATTTTAATCATGAAAAATATTGTTAAACGAAACCGACCGCGAAGCGCGAGTGCCCTGAAGAGAATGTGCTCCTAAAGGTCGTAGGAACCTTAAGTAAATTAGTTTTCGTTTGCATTCCATTCCATTTTGTAATAATTTAAATAAAAATAGATGCAAGCGCTTCTCACAATCAAAGGGGTAAATGTACCAGGTAAATCTCGGTAACGGCTAGCTTAAAAAACAATCAAAATGGATTAAATTTAGTATAACAAATACTATGTCTGTAACCTCTAATAACTAATATTTATGTAAAAATAACAAAATGGCGGACAAAAATCGAAAAAGAAACAAAATTTCTTTTTTTTCAGTTTTTCTTATTTAAACTATTAGTAAAAATGTTATATTTTAATATATGAGAGGTTACATACCTAGTTCAATATGTGTAGAATGTGCGATTTAAATTTCATAAGGATCGGTCGAATAGTTTTCATAAAATTCTTGGTACCGTTTTAAAAACGCTGTTTTGAGAAAAACGCGTTTCAAACAATAACAATGCAATAAAATAAATAAAAAACAATTTTTTAACGTATTTTAAGACATGCTTTATCGTACTTAAAAATATTTATATCCATATCTTTCATGACATACTCAAAAAAAAAATGTTGAAAAATAGCTCTTTTTTTAGCGTATTAAGTAGAATAACCCCTTAACTCTGCTACTGAGAAACACCGTAACCTGTATCACCGACCTTCCAAAATTGTGCAGATTAATTTTCAAATGACATGATTCAGAATTAAAATTTTTATTTGACTTCTACATAGTTAAAGAAATTTACAACTAGGTTTCAGATTTCATTTTTTCTTACTATTCGTCACAAAATAATACGTTTTAAAAAATTTTCAAACTAGCGCGTGCGACGATTTTCAACACCTCTCGTGTTAGTGTTATATTAGCCTTGCTTATTCTGGTCAACCATTTCAACTCCAGTTCGTTTTCACGCTAGTTCTTTATAAATTAAACTTGTCACGCGATTACTTTTCCGCAAGCAGCAAAGTAGAGATAAAGCTGACTATTGTTTTTGATACAGGATTATGAGATAAGTTTAATCAAATCTAAAATTGATGTAATTTTTAAATGAAACAACTTAAGCGGAGTTAAGATTAAAATAAGATTTATTTCCTGCCTATTTGGAGAAGTAAGGATAAAATGGTGGACAAGACAAAATTACCAATCGTTATTAATTAATTCTGCAAGGAAAATACATCTCGATTGATAATGCAAACATATTTTAAAACATAGGTAAGCTTGGGATAATACCAATATTGAAAATATGTCCAAATATAGCTAAATCACTAAATCTTCTATTTGTATTCTTCTAGTATTCTTTAATCTTGTTTGTAAAGAAACATCTCTCTGAATTCTCTCTACTGCATTCAACTTCCTACAAGAATAAGCGACATAAAAGATAAATTTAAATTCTTTGCTCTGCACCTCCTGGATATTAACATCAAAAACGCTGGTCGCAAATTGGAATGTACATTTCGCATATAAAAATGAGTGAGGATAGGTAGGATTATTTAAGTTATGTACTTCTACATTTCGGCTCGCTTATTCAGTTATGTATAGTTTTTTTCTTGCCCTCATTTTTTGCACTATATAATTTTTACCGTATTTGAATTGCGCGTTAACCGAATACACTTATTTTCATACTTTTAATAGTCCATTCTGTGATACCTACATCGCTCGAGTATATAATGCAGTATAATTAAAAAAAAAGTTCTACACAAGTTCACTCAGCGCTCTAAAAATAATGAAAACATTTCTAAGCGGAGAAATTGGTGTGTGTTACATATAAATTTTTGTAGAATACAGTATATATTCAAGTGACACTTGAAAGAAATTTAATCTTTACTTTAAAACCTTTTAAAAACCAGTAAAGCAATTTTTTATGAAAGATGAATTCATTCAATTTTAAAAGTAGTTTTTAAAAATTCAGTGAAAATTGTGATAAAGTTATATTTCCATAGGTTTAGATATTTCTAGTCCCTTTTCTATTTTGAACTGTGAAATTATTATAAGGGGGGATGTAATAATGTTAGAAGAGGTTATATTGATTCAAATTATGATCCGTTAATGTTTATAATAAGATTTGTAGATGGCCAAAATGACACGAGGAATTGAAGAATCTGATAGACTCAATAGAACAAAGTTTTGAACTTTTGGAGGTTAGTGTAAAAAGAAACCCATCTCTTCGAAAAGAAATTAAAACCGATACAATTTGCCAAACAAAAGACCTCTTTCAAAAAACCTAATTATACTGCGATAACACTTTCGAGTTAGCAATTCCAAAAATTGATATTGACTGAAATTCTCTCACAAACTTTTATACAAAAAGCTATAAAAAGCTGCAGAAAGTTCTGTTTTCAAACTTCATCGTCGTGTAATTAAATGCGTCCAAAATACCAAAATTCTAGAATTATAATCATTGTATCATTCTTACGATTCTCTCTCTATTGTTGTTTAAAAATTGAATGAATTTATTTATTTTCGATCATTTGTGTTCCATGACCGGTTGGAAGTAAAAAGATAGAAAAGGATAGAAAGTTTTGGATAGAAAAGGGTAGATTTTCTATTCCTCCCAAATGCAGACTTTGCATCCATGAAACACTATCTTTTTCAATCTTTGTGTGTTTCCATCGTTTTCACTAGACTCTATCTTTTTCTATCCTTCTCAAAAAATTTGAATCTTTTCTATCCATTTTCTCTATCTTTTTCTATATTTCATACTATCAATTCTGAAAAAATTTGAATATCTTTCTATCTCCAATTTGCAATCTTTTTCTATCCTTAATTATAAACTTATTAATTATCAAAATTTTGAACATGCATAATAATATTTTAAATACAATATTTTGTACTTAAATATTATTTTAATCCTACCGCTAACACACAGAACACTGAAAATCCCCATCTATGGGGACGCGAACCCACGCGCATAGAGTTCGCTGACCTACGCTTAGTCCACTTAGCTAACGAAGTATTTAGGAGTTGTGTAATTGTGTTGTAAAAACCAATATCACACATCCAAAAGAGCTCTATTCCAATCTATCCCTTGTTTACCTAACTCTATCTTTTTCAATCTCTTTGTAACATTCATAACTTATATCTCGAATACTTCAAACGCGATAGAAAAGGATTGAAATTATTATACACAAATACATGTGGATATAAAGGTATGGATTGAAAAGGATAGACTTCCTAGTAAATTGTAAAAGGAGTAGAAAAGGATTGAGATGATTAGATTAAAGATAGTCACGAATAGAAATGTAGTGATTGAATAGGATATATACAAAAGAATAGAAAAATATTGAAAAGATTATACTAAGGATTGGCGTGGATAGAAATGTAGTGATTGGAAAGGATACACTTGGTACTACAATTCAAGAGAGATAGGAAAGGATTGAAATCACTAAACAAGGATATATATAGATAGAAAGATAAATATTGAAATGGATAGACTTGATAGTATACTACAAAAAAGGATAGAAAAAAGTTGAGATGATTATATTAAAGATAGACATGGATAGAAATGTAGTGATTGAAAAGGATAGGCTTGGTGATACACTTTAAAAGAGATAGGGAAGGATTGAAAATACTATATGTAACACTACATTTTTCTTCTGGTTACATGTGTATGCACGACTGCTGTAATTTATAGATTTACGAGTCCAATCGTGCACTTGAGCGCGCGTTTTTCGTCTTTGAAATATTTTACGTCATTAGGCTTACTGCTCACTTCATGCGTAACCAGTGGTAACGCTAACGTCAGAAATCGAGGTAACGCTATGAAGTTAGCTGAAAGTATGCTCTTATTATAATAGGATTTTAGATTATTTGTTGAAATATAAAAGATTTAATTTAATCCTCAAAAGAAAATCGTTAAAATTGATAATAAGAGAATAAACTTTCGTGGTAGGCAGGTCTGGTGAGCGAGAGATAAACAAATAACATATCGAAAGAAAATCAATATAATTTGAAAATCAGCTGTATGAGATATCAACGAAAATAAGATTAGGCGATGGCCGTTAATACGACGCTACCTACATAAAGCATTACAATTAACACAATCAAAATCAAATTAATATAGTACAAAAGACCGTTATAAAATTACACAATTACATAAAATAAAGTGAAATAACGAAGATAACACGAATAATATTACTGCAAGCATTTAAAAATAATCATAAAACAGATTATAACAGAATACCATGAAAAGAAATTAATACACATTAAAGGAGATGGGAATTCAGACGAGATAAAGAACTGTGACGGTACTCACACATACTTCTAGACACTACCTGTCAATTGCGATTGAATATTCGACGACAGATGACCCGTCAGAATCCATGAAGGTCAAACCAATATGCTGTGATTATTTTAGGGCAGCTATCGTCTTAATGCAAGAAAAAGCTTCGCGAGTCTTCGCCTGTCTCTATGAGATTTCCACATCACTCTCCAAAACAACTCCAAACATCAAATCGAATACTACAAATGTAAAGTAAAAATAGATATAATCAAAAGGAAACCAAAAAATGGAACCAAAACGGAATAGAAGAAACGCCACTCTGCAAAAATAACAATCACACAAACACTTTTAACAAAACCAATCACTATTTAAAATTATTAATATCTAGGGAAAAGTCTGAAAGCGGTTTTACCTCTCAGAATCCCTCTGAGTTTGAGAGAGGGACGCAAATGATGCTCAATGCTAAATCATATCTGCTCGCTTGTCGCCAAGCCTTACTTGGCTTACTCACACTTATTAATATTTAGAGAACGACGCACAATTCAAATACACCGCTTCATATAGGTATAAGGTTAGAGATGAATAGGAATGGTAAAGATTAAAATGTATAGACATGGTAGTATACTTAAAGAGGTATAGAAAAAGATTGAACTGATTATACAAGGGTAGTTATGGACAGATTAGTAGGGATTGAAAAGGATAAGTGTGTAAAAGAGTTAGATAAGAATTCAAATGATTAGTCAAAAGATAGACATGGATAGGAAAGTTGGGATTGAAAATGATAGACACGGCAGTAGATTGCAAAAGAGATAGAAAAAGATTAGTGTAGATAGGCGGAGAATAAAGAAAGATTGGCGTGGATAAATGGAAAATAGGAAATTATTTACAAAGATAGACGAAGGATACTCAAAGATAGAAATATTGAGATTCAGAAGGAAAGAGATTATAGTAGATTAGAAAAGAGATAGAAATAGATTGGCATCAATAGGGTTAGATACATTTGGATTCATTTTTTCTTTCTATTTCAATCCTGAAGATTGAAAAAGACTCAAATAGATAGACTTTCTACTTTTTTAATTCCAACAGGGTGATTATAATATTCTCTTTTTATGATTGCTTTATTATTGATCCTTCATCGTATTATCGAAATCTCAATGTTTCCCAAAAACGTTATCTCTTTCTATCCAACCTTTTATCCCCATGATTCTGGTGAAATATATCTCTTCCTTTCCCTCAGCCTATCTCTATGTGCAGAAATATCTATCTCTTAGTCTATCTCTAGAATGCAAAAAGAATTTTATTTATTTCTATCCCTAAATCCAGCTCCCTCGCTAGTTTATATCTCTATCACTATGCTTAATAATTTTAACGTATATATTATAATATAAAAATATAACGCATAATATAATATAACGTATATAGTATAAACATTTTTCTTCTCCATATAGTCTTGCATCAAAAGATGTTCAAGACAAACCGAACACGCATTTTTATGGCTTGAGAAACGGGCTGAGCCAGACTTCGATATCTTGGTATATTCTTTTATTTTGAGGCAAAGACTTTATATCTTGAAGCCATAAAGGGATTACTAAAATTACGTCATAGCTTCGTCGGTATATTTGAGAAATCGACGAAAAATCTTTCTCCGACCTTTGGTGAAATGGAATTAGCTCTTATGTTTATTACCGTAATTCCTTACATCATTATTTAATTCTCATCTAATAATAAATAATTAATTCGAGGTCAAAAAAAAGGTTTCTGACCTGGATAAGGGATCTCGTTTTGGGACACGGGCTGAACCAGACATCCATGTCTTAAAACGAAAATCAAGGTGAAATCTAAACGAAATCAAGATGAAATGATTTTAATCGGAATAATAATAATAATTAATAATAATAATTTAATAACACACAGAACACAGAAAAATCCCCATCTATGGGGACACGAACCCACGCGCATAGAGTTCGCTGACCTACGCTTAGTCCACTGAGCTAACGAAGTATTTAGGAGTTGTGTAATTATTATATTATTATATTAATTATTATTATTATATCCTTTTCAATCACTACATTTCTATCCATGTATATCTTTAATATAATCATCTCAAACTTTTTATATCCTTTAATTTAATTTAATAATAATAATTAATAATAATAATAATTTAATAACACTAAGAAATCCGCATTTATAGGAAATCGAACCCATGCGCATCGAATTCATTGTAAAATATTTATTCTCTGTTCAAAAATTGTTTGTTCATGAAAAAAATGTAGGAATATGTCGGCCAAAGATATTTTAATTGTGGATATATTTCCAATTCATGTTGTTTAAAAGTAGCAATTATAAAAATATTAAAATTTTATTATTATAATTTTCATTTTTGCGGTTAATTGTTCTAGGAAGGTACCTTAGGTCCTGAGAGTATTAGAAAGCTATATGAAGTCTTGAAATATATAAGAAAATTTAAATAGTTTTATACATATAGAATAATGTGTGAAAATAATTACATAATTCATTATTAAAGATTATTTTTTCTGGATTTTTTTTGGCGGTCTCCAACTGACAAGTAAAAGTGATCCTCTCGAAGGGTTCCAAGTGTCTATTGTCCGGTCCAGGGTTTCCATTTATTACCTCTTGTACTACTTTTCAATAGTATTTCACCAACACCCTGGGCTTGACACTGATACCCGGGACTCCTTTCTTCTCGTAAAAGAGAAAAAATGTGTGAAAAAATAATCAATAATAATGAATTATGGAATTATTTTAGCTTTATAACAATTATTTGAATTTTTAAACATATTTCAAGCTTTAAACAGAGCTTTCTAACACTATTGGGAGCTGAGACAGTACTTTTCTCTATAATTAACGGTGTAACTGAAAATTAATAAAATTTTAAGATTTTAATGATTTCGACCTTTAAACAATGTCAAAGATGCCATTGGATTCTTTTTTAAACATTTCAACTTAATTTTTAAAAAGATGTAGCATGTGAAAGTTCATTGATGTCAAATTCATGTCGATAAAACCCTTTTTTTCACCATTATTTGTACACAACTTTTTAACTAATTTTTTCGTCCAAAAGTGCTCTATCCCAGTCTAAATATCTCTTGTTTATTCTTCTCTACATCTCTCAATCTCACTGTTAATATCTATAAACTACTTCAATTTCCTAATTTATCTTTCGTCTATACATCTCTGTCTTTTTAAATCTCTTTAAAGCCGTTATAATCACCAAACTATCTCTTTTAATATCTCGTTATTTCTATCGCAGCCTATCTCTCATCTAAACATTTCTTGTCTCTTTCAGTCTCTTTATTATTATAATCACTAATTTCTCTACTCGTATGAATTTCAATCCCCTCTTTCCTCTATTTTATCCAATTCCTTTTCTGCTAATTCTATCTACTTTATATTTCCTTTCATCAATATGGTTCCGAAATGAGGTAAATAAGGATGAATTTGAATGAAAAAGAATTAAGATGAGACAGAGAGAAGTAAACATTGAAAAAGATAGATTTAGAAATAGGCTGGGAATAGACGAGAATAGGAGAGAGAAAGGAATAAATAAATGGGGATAAAATAGATGAAAGCGAACTGAGATTGACCAGGAGATAGAAAGGATTGGAGAGGGAGATAGAAAAAGATAGACGGCAGGGTCTACCCCCTCTCTCTCATTGTTAAAAATGAATTAAATTATTCAATACTGATCGTTTATGTTCCTGATTATCACTTGAATACTTTTCTAATATATTTTATCATATATTTATATGAAACATATTTATATATTTCATATATTTTATATATTTCATATATATTTCATATATTATATTCATATATAT